>PVKB01005847.1:0-82520 GCA_004027205.1 Ctenodactylus gundi
GTCCCGATAGCTAAGTATCATTTAAACCCAAAAGAACTAAACATAAAATAAGACCCAGGCTTAACCCATATGCCATAATATACAGTGACAGAATAAAAGTTATAAATGGCTATGCATCAAAAATATGGGAACCACTTTCATGAATATTACACTACATGAAGCAAACATGAACATATATTGATAATAGAAGTCTGTGACATATGCTATAACTACAAAAAGAGATTAGATGAAAAAAATAACGTTGGTACAGACAAGAAAAATACAATTTGTAATGGAAGTCTTGGGAGTACTGAACATTATTCCCTGGTATAAGTGAGTACACCATTTAATCAAAAGTCATGAGATAGTAAAATAAAAAAACATAAAGCAAGCGATAATGTACTGGAAAATGAAGAAAATATCACTGTGACAGAAACAATCAAAACTATGACAAGTGACACAATATGATTCTAACAAGATAGAATTAGAAATTAATTACAATACTGTAAATAAGATTGGACCTGGTGGGTCAGCACTGCAAGCCCAAAACTCTGGGAGTCTGAGGCAAGATTGCAAATTTGAGCCCAGCTTGGGAAGCTTAGTGACTTAGACACTGTCTCAAAATTCACAAATAAAATAGGGCTTGGGATGTAGCTCAGCGTGATGTCTCTGAGCTCTTTCTGAATAATGTAGAATGAAGGAACAGGTTATGCATGTAAAGAAAGATAACCTCATCCTAAAGGCAACACACACACACACACACACACACACACACACACACACACACAAATCTGCTAGAATAATATATCCTTTATGTATTTTGGAGCAATTAGATTCATAGTGAAATTGATTGGAAGATCTAGAGAATGTTCACCTACGCATGCACTGCACACAGAGTCCTCCCGCCATCAACATCCTGTGCAAGTAGGGGACAACTTTTACAATTATAGAACTTATGTTGACACATCGGTATTGACCAACCAATGTCTGATGCTGTATTAGAGATCCCTTTGTGGAGCACGTTCTACCATTTTTTGGCATGTGTATAATTATCTGTCACGACAGCATCACGCAAAATGATTTCATTGTTCTAATCCTACCCTCTGCCCCCCTTAGTAAAACCCCTTACTCCAGAATCTCTGGTAATCACTAGTCCTTAAAATGCATTAAAATTGCCGATGGCAGATTTCTGATTTTGAATCATTCAGGTAAACACCAAGCATTACTGTTTCATGAGATGGCAAGAGCCTTCTATGAAAGAAATCTCCAATCTATCTTTCAAAAAGTTGTACTGTTTTACATTCAAATCCACGTTGTTACATATTCTCACCAGCATTTGGCAGTGTTGATTTTTCATTCTAATACCTATGTGGCTGGATTGCTTTTTTTTTTTTTTTGCCTTAAATTGCAGTTCTTTAATGTCATGTGACATTGACCATTTTTTATATGACTACCTACATTTTCTTTCTTGTCATCCGTAATGACGTCTAGATATTTCCAAAGTTATGTTCTAACAGGTTTTATGATTCTGAACTGTGCTTTTAACTTGGTGTTTTACTTCAATTAACTTTTGTGAGAAGTGTGAGTTGATATCTAGCTTTATTTTCCTACCCTTGGATATCCAGCTGATTCTGCAACTTGCTTTGAGGAAAAGATCCATTGTTTATTCATCCTGTCATCTTTATTTCTTTTTCAAAGACCTGTTGACTATATCTGTGAAACCTATTTTTGAGTTCTCTATTTTACTGATATGTTTGTCTAGTATTTTGTCAAAAAGACACAGTTTTGAATCCTGTAGCTTTATGGTGGGTCATTCTGATTTTCTTCATTTGTTTGTCCACGGTAGAGACTGAATATAGGGCTGTCCACATGAGCCAGAAGCCCTCTACCCCTAGACAGTCAGACAGTATCAGTCTTACAATGTTGTTTTCCCCCCATTTTATTGATATGTATACGTGCAAAATTTAAGATTTACAGTGAACTTGAGCATTTTGTGCACATACGTATCTTGTCAAGGTGACAAGGATTTTCCCACTTTCCTTTTGACCCTCTCCTTACCCACTCCTCCCTTCCTCCTCACCCTACCCCCCTGTTTCACTTTGTTTTTTGTTTTAAGTTCCATTATATAGTTGTGATCTGGGTCTCTAATATCAGAGAGACCATTCGATGTTTCACCTTTTGCTTCTGACTCACTTCACTAAGCATGAGGTTCTCAAGCTTCTTCCATTTGCCTGTAAAAGCCTCCACGCTGTTGGACTTTATAGATGTTGTTTTTTAACTTTCAATACTGGTTTGTCTCCTTTGGGTGCATGTTTTCTTCTACTTTCAAATGAGTTTAGAAAATCTTATGAAACAACTTTCTCAGGTTGTAATTGAGATCACATTGTTCATGTTCAAGTTGGGAATAGCTGACACCTTAACAATATTGCATCTTCCTACACATCAATTTTAAACTCCACTGCATTTATTTAGTATCTTATTTTATTCTCACAGTTTGGTAGTATTCTTCATATGTATTCTACATACTATTTTTAGATTTAAACCTGACCTGAATATTTCATTTGGGGAAGTGTTAACTAAGTTGATATTATCTCCATTTCACGTACTATTAGTTCATTGCTAGCATACAGAAAAGCAATTGGCTATTGTATATTAAATTTACATACTGAATTCACAGTATTATATTAATCCACAGTATTTTATTAATTATGTGAATTGTTTTATATTTATTGCATAAACAAAGATGTTTTTATTTCTTAATTTCCAATCATGATACCAATTATTTTCTTCTGCTTTCTAATAACATTAACTGGAATGTTCAGCATAATGTGTAAAAGAGTGGTGAAAAGAAACTGATCAGAGTGGGAAAACCACCAATTTTTCACTATTAAGTATGATGTTTGTTGTAATTTCTGTACCTATTCTTTCTCAAATTGAGGAAGTCCAATCATCTTTCCAGTTTTCTGAGTTTTTGTTATGAATGGATGTTGGAATGAAATTAATATTTGAACAAATACATAAATAATTTTAAGGATACTTGGGAGAAAAGTGACTGATGTTTAATAAAACTATTTTCTTTAATAGTACACATGATTCGTTAAAACATTCACTACCTATTCTATTATAATTTGTCAATCCAAAAGATATATTTATGTTGTTGATACAAACTAAAGTGACAAATTAATGAAAATAGAATTTGATGAGCACTTGCTATATGGTGCAAGCACCGTTTCAATTTCTTTACACTTATTGGCATTTCCTCTCCTCAGAATTCTTTGTAATCTTTCCCATTCTACAGGTGAATAATCTAAAATACAAGAAATTAAACATGATTTCAAGGTTGTAAGATTATCATGTGCTGTTAATCGGACAGGTGACATGTGGTATCATTTATTATGACCAGGATTTTTTCATTCTGATGCTTTTTACATTACTGCATATTGCGGTTAGGATCTGGAGTGTCCCCCAAAAACCTCATGTATTTTAATGTTATGGATTGTCTATATGGAGCCATGTAATGTTGGTGGATTGGGGTCTGGCTTGGAGGGGTGGATTGCAGTTGTTGGGATTAGGGGCGTGTAAGTTAAGACTAAGGGCGTGTCGTGTGAGTCAAGACTAAAGGCATGTGACTTAAGACCAAAGGCTTGTGAGTTAAGACTAAGGGTATGTGGTGGCCAAACCTTCTATACCCGGATGCAGGAGAGACTAAGACTGGGACTTGGACTAGTGTCTATGAGTCTCACTTGCCTGCCTGAGTGTGATGTCCTGAGAAGCTGCCTCCACCTCTCTGCCTCTGCCATGTACTTCAGTTGCTGCCAGCTGCCCCTGAATGGACTGTGACCATCTGAAACTGTAAGCTAAAATAAACCTTTCCTTCCCTAAACTTGTGGGTGTCAGGTATTGAGTCACAGCAACGAAAAAGTAACTAAGACACTGCATTAAATCAATAAATTATTTTATATGTTTTATTTCATCTTCACCAATATCTCAATAGACCATTGCGATTACAATGTGACAATTGAGGAAACTACACTTGGAAAGATGAAATTATTGACCTGAGAATACAGGCCAAAGAATTGGCAGAGCTAAATTTTTTACTCAGGTTTTGTGTGACTTCAAATAGATTATATATTATACTTACTAGTAAACATTAACACGCATTTCTCAATAGGGAATTTTTAAAAAGACATATGCCCGTTTTTTAAACATTCTGAAATATAATTTCAATAAGGACACAGATAATCAAACGACAGAGATGAATGACACAGGGCACCATAAATGAAAATATTGGAAAATCACCTGGTTTGTGCTTAGGAAATTATTACTGCCATTACTATCTTAGGATCATTATTGATATCATCTAACCTATTGATTTCTGAAGGTAAAACAACCTTGATTTCAGTAAAAGGTGAGTGGAAAAGTCCTTGTCACCTTGACAAGATACGTATGTGCACAAAATCCTCAACTTCATTGTAAACCTTAAATTTTGCACTTATACATATCAATAAAATGGGGAAAAAAGAAAAAAGAAAGGAGGATGCTGTTCTATTAACAATATATGAGTTTCCCAAACACATTTTACTGCACACCTTTTAAATTTTTGTAATCATTTGTTTCTCCATATTTGAAAGCTTTTAATGACTTCCTTTTCAGAAACTTTACAAATCTGAGTAAATAACAAATAGATCTGCTGTCTCAGTTGTGAATGCCATTCACATCAAATAATTGAGGATATTTACTCAAATTGTAAAGAATGTCAGTTTAGGAAAATATAAAATTGCCACTTATAAGATGCCACTGTACCAGGAGCAGTAATGAGTTTTAAACCATCTTGGTTGTGAAAATGTGAAGAGGCAAACTATTATGTGAATTGTTGAATATCAGGAATCACCATGAGAGCTCAATACCTCTCTTCTCAAACACCAATGATTTTAGAGATACGAATGCAAGCATAGTTTATACCTATTGCATGCATCTTCTTTAAAAATCCAAGAATGAAAATAAATATAATTAATCTTGTTACATACCATCGACTAGTCACTATTATCTCATTTAATCTTCACATGAACTTTATAAGGTGTTATTGATTGCAATTCCAATATTAAGAGTGAGGTAACTGGGGCTCAGACAAGTTACTTAACCTTACCTAGAGCCATATAGTTAGTTATATGTGGAGCCAAAATTTAAATCTAGGCCTCTCATTAATAAAATATGTTTTAAACATTATTTTTTGGTTGCTTTTTAGCCATGGTGAATGTGATCTTGGTTGAATATTATAAATATTTTGTCCAAACCATAATTTCTACCTATATGTAATTCTTTATGTATTCAAAACCCTTACTTTACATGCAAACTCATTAAGTTGGTAAAATTCTTTTGGTTGCAAAGTTATTTCGTAGGTCTCTGTAAAAGTGATCTTATATCACTTATTTCTTCTGCTTTTCTTCATGCTACATGAGTCTCTTTACTACAAAGGAAAAATGATCTTCAGGACCATTATAATAATAGAGCTACTTTCTGATTTCTGGCTAATTCAAGTTGCTTGGCTTTCATTATGACTATGGGTCCCACAGATACGTTGAAGACTAAATCCAGAAAATTTAACCGCACAAAGAAATTAGAATCTAGTTTCTATTAATGATTTTTAAATGCCCAAAAGTGTACTGAATTGAAATATTAATGAAATTTTAAGGCAAGTTGTAATTTTTTAATAAGCCATCAAAGGGAGGTAGAGAGCAATAGACCAAAAATGTATGCTTCTATTCCATTGCAATGTTTAGTAAAAGTTATTTTTGTCAGACTCAGTGATCTTTTAAAACTATATCAATGAACACAAGAAACTTTTTCAATATTAATCTACAAAGAGGGAGAGATTTTAACATTAGGGACTGTCTGCTTACATAGTTCTGTTTCAGATGAAGACTTGCAAACCCAGAGAAAGCAAGAAACATGCCACAGGCCCTACTGGTAGCAAATACCAGTGTTACAACTACAGCTGTGTCATTTTCCTGTATGTTCTTTGTACAAAATAATAGAGAACCCTTGCATGATGTGTATATGCACAGTACACTCATGCTCCATTCTAATATAGTCCCTACAAAAGGCTGATGAGGTAAATACCACTATGAACTGAAGATATATGAAGACATTGAATCAAAGAAGACAGATGCCTCATGGAAATTCTTGAAGCTAGGAAATTGTAGAACTAAGAATTGTACATGTAACTGTTTATATTATCCCTGTATTCCAATTTGAAACTTAAATGTGACAAAAATTCATTAAAGTTTTCCTTGAGGAATTGACTATGGATATGCTTTATCATATTGTTACTTAATTTTGTCACTTATTAAACACGAAATATAAATGTATGTTGGAACACATAGCACTCTTCTGTAACCCTAATCCCAATATTTTCAGGTTTTCTTCTTTATATCGAAATGAAAGGAAGAAATTGGAAGTCATGTACTCAAATTACAGCATGGAAGAAAAATATTTTCCACATTAGAGCAGAATTCAATATCCCCATTGTACAGATAGTGAGCTGCATATACCTCTCGGAGGGACAGTTTTTCTGTTGTTTCAGTGGGACAGTATGCAATGCTTAACAAAAATGTAACTTAAATTATCCACAAAACATTTTCCCAAAGAATTCATTCATAATAACATCAAAGAAAATTAAAACAAAACAACAAATAAACAGGATGCATATAAAATGAGAAATTATTTGCAAATCATTTATCTATGGAGGGTTTATTATAGTGAATATATAAAGAGTATATGAAATTCAATAGGAAAGGGAAAAGAAAGAAATAGCAGTGGCAAATTATCTGAACATTTATTTTTTCAAAAGAAATGAATATATGAAGTGATGATCAACATCACTAACTATTAGGAACTGCACATTAAAAACACAATAAGATATTGTATCAAAATTGGTAGCATGGCCGTTATCAATAAGAAGTTAACATTATTGGTGAAAATAAGGAAAAAATTAATTATTGCACACTTCTGGAAACAATTTAAATTGGTACAATCATTATGAAAAATACTATAGAGGCTTCTCAAAAGTATAAAATTAGAACTTACCACATGACTCAAAAATTCCATAGCTCCAATGTAAGGAAAAACACTATTTCAAAGAACTACCAATATTCTTATATTTATTGAAATATTATTGCCAATAGTCAAATTATTAAAACAACCTAAGTATTCATTATAGAAGTTCATTAGAACATTGGCAAATGACTGAATAAAGAAAAAATATATATGCATACTCACCAACAGATCTCTAGAATGCTGAGGAAGGAGGATTCTAAGTTCTGGCACAGCCAGGACAATTCAGTGACTTAGAGAGACTCTCTCTCAAAATAAAAACCAACAACAACAACAACAACAACAACAACAACAACAACAACAACAACAATAGCTGTGAATGTAGCTCAGCTAGAAGGCCTTAGGTTTAATCCTCAGTAACATAAAACAACTTTAAAACAAAGAGGAAGTTGAGTCTGAACAACAGATCATAACAGAGCTTTCAACGAGAGCTCACTAAAAGGAGGTAACTCCAACAAACCTCTCTCTCTCTCTCTCTCTCTCTCTCTCTCTCTGTGTGTGTGTGTGTGTGTGTGTGTGTGTATGCACTTTAAACACACACTTTCTAGTCACCTGACCATTTTAGTGGAACTTGATTTTTTAATGGCTTTCTGAGGTTAAGGTGTCAAGTGTCGTTCTATTCATAGGACCAGTCTGGTTTGTTAATTCTAATTAAAGGAATAAGAGCAATAAAGGGAGAAAGCTTATTTCCAAGAAAGATGTCTTATTCACCTACTCTCTGCTAACTGAAGTGGAACAAAGATGAAGCCACTGATAATTCAGGACAGAGAGCCTTCTTTTCCACAGTGAAAATGGAAAGTCTTAATTTTTTGAATTGCAAGTTAGGCAATTGGAATAGACTTTATGCTCACTCAGTCTCTTCCCAAGGGCACAGCAGCAAACCGTGGATTATCATGTCATTACTTGCTCTCTCTTAATTGTAGTGATTAGAACCAAGAAGTCTAGTGTAGATTACTTTTAATAGGAATGTGATGTAAAATCTGGGGATCAAGTGAAAATATTGTGTTCAATTAACAAAATAAATATCACAATATTTCATACATGTCATAGTTTTTTAATTCAGGAATAAATCAAAGCTATTTCCAAAGTTTATTAGTCTTATTTCAGTAAGTGACTTTTAAAGGATATAGTTTATTGTGCCCTGTGATATAAACTCAGTTTATTATAAGCCTATGCAAAATGCAAGCCCACATACCTTGGTTCACTGGAAATATCAATGCCAATCAAAATTAATACAAATAACTTTAAGAGAAAGATAGATGTCCACAATTTTCTTAAGTATTTTTAAAATCAGTCAAAACTTAACCCCATTTATTTTTACCTTAAAATACTTATGAAATTATAATTAATATATAAAAACTGCACATTTAAGGTCTACAATTTGATAATTTTGATATATATATGGACATCACTGAAATCCAGACAGTGACTTCTTGTGTCCCCTTCAAGCAGAGGTCTCTGCAAAGCGGCTCCACATACTCTCTTCCCTTCTTTATCTCACAAACACTGACAAGAGTTTTTGTCACTGTCGATTAGTTTGCATTTTCTACGATTTTATATGAATGGAATATTTTTAATCTGGAATCTCTCACATAATATTTTATACTGAAAATTTCCTGGATTGTTGGTGTGTATTAATAACTGATAAGTATTACTTGGTAAATAACATTTGGCTGTAAGTATATGTCATAACTTTCTCTGTTCACATGTTGAAGTATATTTGGACTTGCTTCCATTTCAGATCTAATAAAAAAAATTGAAGTATCTATTTGTGTGCAAGGTGTCCTTCTCTCAGTCTTTCTTTCATTACTTCTTGTGTGTTTTCTGGTACTGGAGAGCAAGCCCAGGACCTGCCCACTGAGCTACATCCTCAGCCCATGTCTTAAATTTGATTTTGAGACAGGGTCTCTCCAAGTTGCTGAAGTACCCGGGCTGGGTTGAAACTTTCAGTCCTTTTCTCTCAACGTCTCAGTGTGCTGAGATTAGTTATTTCTTACTACGTTAACTACAATGTATATTCACTGTACAGTACAGTCACTAAATTTCAAGGATTTGTTCAAGAAAAGTGAGGCAAATGAATTTTAATTTCAAGCTCAGGCTGGGAAACTTAGTTAATTATTTAGTAAGATCCTGTCTCCAAGTAAAAATATGGGTAGTTGAGAGCTGTTGATGTACCTCAGTGTGGAAATCCTGACCAACATACACACACACACACACACACACACACATACACACACACACACACACACACACACACGTAGGGAAACTGAAAAATAGAAAAATTTTCTTCAAATAGTTCTGCCATTCTTCACTCCCACCATCAGGGTATTAGTGTTTCCTTCTCTCTACATAACCAATACATAGCCTATCTATATTTTTTAGGCATTTCAAAGGCGTATGGTATTTCTTCTTATGGCTTTGAGTACAGTGATAATTAGTGTAATTTACTAACTGTACATTTGCTTTTAATATTCCCGTGTCTTATTTTGAATGGAATATTTGTTCAGCTCTTTTATTCATTTTAAATGTTACTTATTTCTCTTTAATTTTGAATAGAAGTTCTGTATCAGATGTATTAGTAGCAAATTACATGTCACTGGGTAGATTTTTTTTACTGTTTTAAAAGTTTCTATAAAAGTGAAGAAATTTAAGATATTGTTGAAGTATCATCTCTCTTTTTTTCCTCTTATAGATCATCCTTGTAATGCTTTCTATAAAAATTCTTGGCCTAATTCTAATTTTATAATGTGTTCTATTATGCATTTCTTGAAATTTTTAGTTATAGTCTTTACATTTAGCTTTATTGTCAGGATGTGGTATCACAGCCCTTCAATCCTAAAACCCTGAGAGGCTGAAGGAGGATCATGGGTAACTTAGCAAGACCTGTCGCACAATCAAAGCAAAAATTAGCTGGCCATTTAGCTTGGCGTAAAGGCCCTGTGCTTGATTCTTGGTACCACAAAAATGCAAAATAAATTTTGTGAGATTTGGATTGATGTTAATACTTTTCCTTACAAAAGTCCAATTGTTGCTGTACCATTCCTTGAAAAGATTGTACACTCTTGAATTGAATTTCCTTTGTATTCTCTTCAAAAGATTTTGTTCCTAAGCTTGTGGACCAATTTCTGAACAGTCTGCACCTATTGATCTGATTTTTGTCTTAATGCCAATATTGTATTGTCCTGATTATAGTAATCGCTGCACTTTGAAATTTCATAGTGTTTTTCCTCCAAATATGTTCGTTTTGGAATTGTGTTTGATAATTTTAGAGTCTTTCAATTTTCATATAAATGTTAGAATCTATTTGTTACTTTTCACAAAAACCTGCCGGAGTATTGATTAAGATTACATTTAGTTTACAGATCTACCTTGAAGAGAATTGACATCCTAACAACATTAAGCCTTCAGACATGACATATATCATGCTGTAGGTTTAATTTCTCTCCGTTATATTTCATGGTTCTAACTACACATTCTTTCACAGACGTTATTATACTTCTTACTTATATGTGTGTATACATATATATATATATATATATATATATATATATATATATATATATACTATTGCAAATTAATATATACTCATTTACATATTATTTCACTACCAATATTTATTTATGTTATTGTGAAGGATGGAGACCTTCATTTCAACAAGTTGTATTCATTGGTAATAGAAATAGAATTGACTGTTATATATTGGTCTTGTGTTCTACAACCTTATTAAATACATGAATTATTTATGAATCTTTCTTTGTGCAAATTCCTCTGATTGTTGGAAATCAAGTCACCTACAAATACTTTCACTCTATCCTTTTTGATTTCTATGTTCTTCATTTTTCAGTTCCTTTTTTCAGACAGGATCTCACTTTGCTGTCCACGCTGGTCCTGAACTCACTACATAGTTGGACTGACATTCGTGGGCAATTGTCCTGCCTCAGCCTTCCAAGTGCTGGGATTACAGGTGTGCACCACCACTCCCTGTTTACTTGGTGAAGAGGGACACAACTTGGACCCTCTTACTTCTCAGGAGAGTACCCTAATCAATGAGCTATGCTCCCAGCTCTCATTTATTATTCCTGCTTTAACCCAGGAACTGTAACACTGGAACAAAATGGAATGAAATTGGTGAGAACAGACAACATTTTACGGTTTCCAATTCTAGAGGAAACTGTTTCTGTTCGTCGTTATGCATACTGTATGTATAATTCTAGCTTTACATTTTTCACAGGTGTCCTTTATCACGTTAAGGAAGTTTCCCTTTATTTATAACTCACAGAAAAGATTTTTTTAATCAGGAAAGTACTTGGGATTTTGCCAAATGACTTTTCTACACAAAAGATAGTAATGGATTTTCTGTTTTATTTCTTTAAATGTGGTGAAGTGCCTTAATTAATTTCCTAGTAGTACAATGACCTTGCATACCAGGGCTGAAAAGATCCAATTATTTATGATGTATTGTCTTTTTTATATATATTTGACATGGTTTGCTAAATTTTTGCATAAAATAATTGCATCTATATTCGGAAAAGATATTCTTCTGCAGTTTCTTCTTTGTGATGGCTTTGTTCAGCTTCACCTGTTAGGATGAGTCTAGGAACACATTTTTATGACCCACATTCTGTCCTATGAAAATTCACTATGACATTTTAACTCCCAGCATGTCACAATTAGAAGCAACTGGACATAGGATCCCAAAAGAGGTGAGTGAAAGTAAGGTTTTGGGGGAAGAGTCCTAGTAAAATATGGCATTTGTGTTTATAAGATCAGATTAGAACACAGAGTTTATGGAGCAACCATGTGACGGTATTGTGAGAAGGCAGACATCTGAGTACAAGCAGATTGACCTCAGAAGGAACCAAATCTATCAACTCTTTTATTTCAAACTTCCAGTTTCCAGAAGTGTGGGGAAATAATTTTTTATTCTTTAAACCACCCAATCCACAGCTTTTTATATCACCTCAAGTAATCTGATATACTCTTTTCAATTTCCAGTAGAATTTCTGTAGAATTTCTATAAGTAACTGATAGAATTCATCAGTAAACCCACAGAAGTCTGCCATATTCTTCGTAAAATGGCTTGTAAAAATCACTTCTTTCAGAAATATAAAGCTGTACAGGTTGTTTGTTTCTTAAATGAACTCTAGAAGTCTGTGAATTTTAAAGAATTTATCCACTTCTTCCATTGGGTTGAAATAATTAACAACACCATGAAACTCTTAGAACTAATTACTAAATTCAGCCAAAGTTCAGGTTACAAAATTAATACAAAATATCAATAGGTATTCCTCTACACTAATAATGAATTCACCGAGAGCTGAAAAGAATAATCTCGTTCTAAATAGCTTCTCAACAACCTTTTGCCTAAGAATAAACCCACCTAAGGATTTGAAAGCTCTCTAAAAAGAGAACTGTATTACTCTGGAAAAAGACATTGAAAAGGACATTAGAAAATGGAAAGACATCTCTTTTTCCTGGATAGGTAAAATAAATATAGTCAAAAATGGCTATGCTCCGAAAACTGACATACAAATCCCATGCAATTACTATCAAAATACAAACAATTTTTTTCACAGAATTCGGATAAACAATCCTTGAATTCATTTGGAACCAAATGAGCGCTAGAATAGCAGAAGGAATCCGGGGTTGGGTGGGGGGCAAAGGCAGGAGGCACTACAATTCCAGACACCAAGTTATACTACAAAGTAACAGTTATAAAAATTATAAGGTACTGTCACAAAAACAGACAGGTTGACCAATGGAACAGAACTGAGGATGCAAAGACAATCTCAAGTACCCTCAGCTACTTGACTATTGATAAAACGATCAAAATATACTGGAAAAAGAATAGCTTCTTCAATAAATGAATGAAAGAATTGGTTATTCACATTTAGTCACTCAGCTGTCACTGTGCACCAAAATCAAATCAAAGCAGGTCAAAGACCTAGGTATTAACATGGGAGGTATAAGAGAG
The DNA here is from genome assembly GCA_004027205.1 of Ctenodactylus gundi. Classification (NCBI taxonomy): domain Eukaryota; kingdom Metazoa; phylum Chordata; class Mammalia; order Rodentia; family Ctenodactylidae; genus Ctenodactylus; species Ctenodactylus gundi. The sequence goes on from PVKB01005847.1 coordinate 13,067, forward strand.
GGTGGGTAAGGGACAATAAAGGGGGAAGAAATTGTAATTTAGTGGTGATGTATATGTGTACAAAATTCTCAAGCTCAGTGTAGTCATTGTACACTGCACATCTTTACTAGTTAATAAAATAAAATGGAAACATTGAACCTTCTTGAGGAAAAATATGCAAAAATCTAAAACGCATAGGTGTGGGCAAGAATATCTCTTAACTGGACACCTGATGCAAAAGAAATGGCCCCCAGAACCAACAGAGAGTATTATAGCAAATTAAAAATTTTCTGCACAGCAAATAAAATTATCAACAGAGTGAAGAGAGAGCCTGCAGAAAGGGAAAAAAAATTACCACCCCTCAGACAGGAGGTTAATAACTAGACTAGACAGACAGCTGAAGAGAAATAGACCCCTCAAAATCAGAGTTGATTAAAAATGGAAACTGAAATGAACAGGCAGTTCTCAGATGAAGAAGTTCAAATGGCCAGCAAATACCTGAAATGATGTTCAATATCCTTAGTGATTAGAGAAATTATTAATACACAATTGATTTTATTAGTACATATTGTTTGTTTTCATACTGTCTGTTATGAAGTCACCTCTTGAGGAGGACTGCTGTTGCCAAGAGGCCTGAAAGGGTTACGTGAGCATGCTAGGAGAAAGTTCAAGGGCCGTCCCTCCTGCAAGGGTTGGATGTCCTGGCGTAACTTTCCTTGGCAGGCGGTCACTTCTTTGAACTTAGCTGAAGGCTCTTGGTAAACATCTGGTGCTTTGTCCTTGGAAGGGAGAAAGTCAGAAGAAAAACAGGCATGGGAACTTCCTTGCTGTAGAGAATCTAAGAATTGGAGGAATTCTAAGAAGAGATGTTATTGTGCATGTGCTTTTTACTGTAGCCATTCCTTTGTTTAAAGAAAAACTTTGCTTTGTTATGCACCGATATATAAGAAAGTCTCGCTTGAAGTAAAATTGCTACTTGCCACCGGAGCAGTAGTCCGTCTGTTTCTTAAGGCGTCCTAGTGAGCTGGTCTCCATCAACCTCTCTCATTCTGAGATAGTTAATTGTGTTCTTGTTAGTTTTCCCTGATCGGTTTAAATAGATGCACCAATTTCATTGATAATCTCCATGCAACTTTTTGGTTTCATTGATTTTGCTTTTAGGCCTACAAAAGTTTCATTCATGAATATAGAAAATTCTCAAATACCCTGTGTGTCACATGGAGAACCTCCTTTTTTTTTCAGACATCATGCACTAAAGATGGTTGTTGCAGGCAATAACTCAACATAGAAGCCACATTTCTCAATGGCCATTGATTACAGTAGAATTTACTCTAAATATTCTTCATTCTATGGACTTCAACACTGTTACAGTGTCAGCAAAACTTCTCATTATCCCCCAAAACAGTGTTACACCTGCTCATCTGGCCATCATGCCCCAAACTCTTGCAACCACCAATTTTTCTATTGTTGGGAAATGTTGTCTTTCCCACAATATCAGTTTACAGTAATCATATATTATACAGAATTTCCATCTTGGGTGGTTTCCCCTTAGTAATATGCAGATAAGAAGGTTCCATATATGTTCATGTTTTTGAAAGCTTTTTATTTGCATTGTTTAATGAATTCTCATTGCCTGAATAGACCATAGTTTATTTATCAATTCATCTAGTGAAGGACATCTCAGTTGCTGTTGTGTTTTGACCATTATAATAAAGAGCTGCTAATAATATTTTGTATAAGTAATTACACAGATATAATTTTAAATTTATATGGGAAAATACTAAGGATTTTGATGGATGAGTCACATGGTAAGAGTGTGTTTGGACGATATTATCAAAATGCCTTCAAAAGGACCACTTGCATTCTCAGAAGCAAAGAATGAGACTTATTTAATATAGTAGAATTTATTGACAAAGTTTTCTACTTTTAACATTCAAGCAAATGATTTTGATATACTGTTTTAACTCGCGAACTTTGGATCCATACATTTAAAGACAAAGTACCTTTGCTAATTTTTCTACAATTTTGGGAGCATCATGATTCATGACATGCTTCATTTTCACAACCTATTAAACTTGTATTTCTTCCTCTGATAATACAAATAAGTATAAGTATCATTTTCCATGTTTTATAGATTTATTTTTGCATAATACGGGGGTCTGTTGTACAACAGTGACTTGACTTATAATTGCATTAGGTCCAGATGAATTCATTACAAAATGAATATATTATAGGCAGGAAATGCATCTAAACCCCCTAACTTAATTAACTTAGCAACACAGTACATAATGGAGTATCAATTATTTACTACCATGATTTTGTGTCTGACTTACTTAAAGTTGCCACAGGCTATCCCTGCCTAGCATTTCCAGAAACTATTGTACCACACGTCACCAGCCTGAGTAAACATCAAACATTCAACACTAGAAATACAATTTCTAATGAATATTTAGAACTTTCATTGCAAAGTTGAAAATTGTAAATTGTAACATCATAAGCTACAGGCTGTCTTTCTGGACTTTGTCATGCCCTGGATCCTGCTAATGTAGTGTTTTTTAAATAATACTTGATGCATGATTACTTCTGGTATGGGTCTCCATCCCACGCGGAACAGCCGAGGAGGGATTGGACGACAGAGTGACACACTCTGGGGAGTCGATTCAGTGATCGTCATCTCCAGTTTATTCAGGGAAGTGCAAGGGCTTAAGTAGACTGAGGTAGTTACCTTGGGCCAATCAGCAAGGCCTTAAGCAGAGTGGGGTCACCCCAGGGGAGGGAAGGAGTAGAGGAGGGAGGATGCGATAAGGAGCAGTTTCAGGAGCTTAAGCAGAACAACATCTGGCTTAAATTACAAAGCAGTAACATTTGTTGTTCATGGGAAGGAAGGGACTCAGCCAAGGCCAGCGATGCTGAGGGTTTCGGGCCCTGAAGACCCCAACAACTTCTGATATGTATTATCACATATCACTAATATCAATGTGCCAAAGATCTTTACTTTATATTTCTAATATTCTACAACTTAGATCTTTTAGTATTTACAGAAGCTACCATTTCAGCATCATTTTATTATTAGTTTCTGTCTTGTTCACAATTTTGTTGCTGGGAAACAATAACCAATACTCAGAAAGTAAGAGAGAATAACTTTCTTTTTGGTTCACAGTTTCAGGAGGTCTCACTTTTAGCAATGAGAAAAAGGGTCTGACTGAAAATACCTTGCTCAAGGCATTGCAAAGAGAATGATCAGTCTATGAAGAAGTCTCTGGTATGTGCTTCCAGGCCACATCTTCAGAAATCTGCCAAACCCTCAGTGATCCACCCCTCCTAATAAGGCCCCACTCCCTAACAGGCACTTGAAAGTGATAATCCACAGTATTTAAGGACATGAGGCTTTTGGGGGATTTTCCAGATTCAAACCATGCAAAGTTTCTATAACTTATTCACATGTTTTTGCCTTTTTGCTATTTAACGTTTTTTTTGTTGCAGTTCTTTTTTTCCTATAAATACAAATTGATTTTTGTATTTATTATGTAAGATTGGCTAAGTATTCCACTCTTGCACTAAATGTCACTTGCAATAGTTGTGGTATTATGCAAATCGTTATTAGTTAAATTATTAAAATATCATGTCTTTCAACAGGAGATAACATTTTATGAGCTAAATGTTTAATACAACCGGCAACCATTTGTATTTTTTCTTGTCAGGCGTATTAAAAATAAGTTCATTTTTTGTGACTGAACTCGCAACTTTGAACAATGTCTTCAATTTTTGTACTCTTAGCTCAAGTAGCCTGTGTATCAAGCACTGATTCAGAGTTTTTGAGTGATGCTTGCTGATACTTACTTAATTGCACATGCCAGACAAGACATTCTATGTTAATATCCACAAAATTTCTGTTGCTTAGAAGAACAAAAAGCTTTTTCTTCCTTATGCATCCCAATAATTACTAATTGTCAGGTGACACGGGTCACTGTGGTAATTTAGGGACCCATGCTGACAGCACAATCACCAACTCAAGTGCTCCAGTGTATGAAACCATGTGCTGTTACGAGATTGGATTCTCGTATGGAGGGGTGGATTAGACTATAGGCATGTGACAGATTGCAGATTGCCGGGTTGTGGATTGGATTATAGATGTATGGTGGGGCTTAAACTTTAAAGGGTCAGAACACTGTGGCTGGGCCCACAAGAGGGAGGTCGTTGGGGTGGGACCTGGAAGGAAATGTGCTGCTTTCTGCCTTCCTTGGACTTCTTGACTTGGCTTGGATTTCCTGTTTGCTATGCTGTGAGGAACGGCTCCCACCTCTGCCTCTGCCATATCCTTCATTTTTCCTGCCACCTATGAATACACTGTGATCTTTTGAAACCCTGACATGAAATTAACCTTCCCTCCTCTTATTTCTGGACGGCTGGTATTCTGTCAAAGCAATGAAAAAGTAAATACGACAGTTGTGTAGTTGTCTTGGTTGCTTTTCCTCACGGTCACTAAATAGCCAACATCCACAACTCTAGAGAGGAAAGATTTTAGCTCAGTTGTAGAAGGTTGCAGTCCACTCGTGGTGGGTAGCTGGTGGCGTCATGTGGCAGGGCTGGGGCTGAGTCCAGGGCCAACGCCAAGGACCAAGCTGCAGACAGAGGTCCTCATGTCATGGCAGAAATGGAGACGAGTCTGCAGGAAGAGCGGGACCAGCACACACTCCTCCAGTTCAAGCTCCAAGCATCCCTCACTCTCAGCCAGGTTACACCTCCCGATGCAACACAGTTTCCATAGCTGCGTGAGGACTCGGGGGCCCAGGGGCAGATTGCTGTAGTTTGGATCTGGAGTGTCCTGCAAAAGCCTTGTATATCCATGGATAGTGTGTATTGTTGGGAAGTGGCACCTAGCTGGAAGGGGTGGGTGCTTGGGACTTGATCTGCAAGAGCATGTGCTAGTTCCACCCTTCCTTTAAGATTTGACTTCTTTCTGCTGGGCTGAGAGTAACTCTGTCTCTGGCCTTGGACCTAGCTCCATCCCTGTCATGTGATTCTATAATTTCTCAGCCACCCGCACACGGACAGACTGTGACCTTTTGAAACTGTGAGCTAAAATAAATCTTTCACCCCCAAAGTTGTGGATGTTGTGTATTCTGTCCCAGCAACAAAAAATAACTAAAACAGTAGGTTAATTATGTATAGCTTTCCATACGTGAATCATTCTTCAATAATGTAAGTTTCTAAAGACTTCGATTGTACATTAATTCTGGGAGTTATTATACAAAACTTCTACCTATAATTTTTGACCACGTTTCATGAGGCCCCACTTATAAGATCCAACGTAATCTTATCATGTGTCCAGAATATGGATCTGAACATATTTGGGGAAGAATATTAATAGTTATATTTTCACATATATGACCAAATTATTTGGAAATTTTTATGATTAAATGAATGGTATTGAAATTTACAAAGGAAACACATGAAAGAACAATATGTCTCATATTCAAGTTAGATGTACCATGTTCCAATTAAATATTCTATGGTTGAGACAATATTTCTTGTCCAAATTAAGCTCCCTCTACGAACATACCTGTATTAAAACAAAGTAGTGTATTCACATAGAGAATGAAGTAGCTGCAAAATTGTCCCAAATGTTAGGAAAATTTATGTTTTAGATTAAAATACATCCCCTTTAAAATAATACGTATATTCCTAATTGAGAAAGGTCAGTGTTCTTATTTATATTTTCAATATAGAGACTTAATTACATTATGTTAATTAAATTTCCCTGAAAATGTATTTTTATAAAATTATTAATTTGAAATCATATACAAGTTCATTCCTTTTTTGCCTTCAATATTGGAATGTTTAAAAATGAACTGAAATATGGGAAATCGTGCTAACTTTTAGCAGAAAAGCCAAAAGAGAAGCCAAATGGAAAACTCTGTGTCTCTCTTTCTTCCTCTGTACCTTTCCAGTGAGGAGGTAAAGCTGCCCCTTGCAGCCTAGCCATGGTACTACATGTTCCCAAAGTTCCAGGATTTTCCCAGATGCCCAAGAAGGAAGGAAAACTATTTTCAGGATCCAAAATATGCAGGGTTTCAAGGAAGGTACTCAAACTTGTAAGAATTATGGACCCAAAGCAATGAACGAAAAATTATCAACCACTTGGAGTAGCTATAATATATGAAACAACAACTCTTTTAGGAGGGCTAGAAGTACAACAACCTTCTGCAAAATGTGATGGGAACAGCCTCTCATGTGCAAGAGCAAGGGGTTAGGGATGGCACAAACTTTATTCTGGTATTCGTGGGAGTTTTTCTAGATTTAGCTGAAGAACTTCTGGTTATAGACTTTTATGATAGCATGAAGAAAAGTCCATGAAGTTCTTTCTGATGTGATATTTCATTCTATAAAAACTCTTCAAGATGTTAAGAAAGTGTCATGTCTATCCCATACTCTTGTAATGAGTAAGCAATACGGCAACAAGGCATTCGTAGCCAAGGTGATGGCTCAGGTATATGTATAATTTTTCCTGATTCTGGCCATTTTGAAGTTGATAACATCAAAGTTTGTAAGATTCTGGTCTCAGGTGTCTTCTCCCCTTTGATGATGCTTGGCATGATTTTTAAGTGGACTGTAACATCTATCAAAGAAGCAAAAACATAAGTATAGTCATGTCTTTTTGATAGAATGAAAACAGAAACTAAGGGAAGAACACTGATAAAGACAGCTGAAGAATTGTAGTAAGAGAGAAGAGAATCCACGGGCGTACCAGTTAAAGCTACCTCTGATATTGATGCTTATAACGAAGTAAGGGGAGGCGAAGTGGCAGGCTTGGATGCTCATTGTGCAATCAAATATAGCACCCTGCTTGTGAGGCTGAACTGAAAAGGAGATCTGAGAAACTATGTGAAACAGTTGGCAGTACAGCCCTTTCTAGATGGACTCCTCCTATTCTGGGAGAAATGGGATATTGTAACAATGTTTACTCCTCAGAAGTTGGAGACACACAGGTGGCTGTAAAAAATGCTGCCATTTCTAGTACAAAACTTCAGTGCTCAAGAGGCAATCTGAAGGATGATATAGGAAAGGCATTCGATGGTGTATTAACACTTCAAAGTTCTCACAAAGGATTAATGTCATATGCCTGGATGTGAGCAACAGAAACTTAATTGACTAAACAGATCACATCATATGAAGAGAACTGTCCTGTATTTGAACTTATGGTATTAAGAAGTTTGCTAAGGCATTTGAAGCCATCCCCCAGGCACTGGCAGAAAACTGTGTAATTAAGGCCACCCATGAGGTGATCTCTAAGCTTTATGTAGTACCTCAAGAGGGAAATAAAATGGTGGACTCGGTACTGAAGCTGAAGTGTGTGCTACAAACGACATGTTGGAAGCTGATACTCTATATAATCATCTCGGAAAATATTTGGGTAACAAGTTGGCTACTACTGAGGTAGACACCAAACTTAGATGAGATCATCACAACAGAACAGGACACTGGGCCCAAACCTCAAAGTAGGAGGAAATACTGCAGCGATGACCCACAAGATTGAATGACTTCATTTGTCCTGTAGGTGAACATAGTATTTTGAGTAGTATGAAAGGAATCTCCTTAAATTAGCAGTATTTTGTATTTCTTTCCTCAGAAGAATAAAATAATAAACAAGTTGTTATTGTTTCAAAAAGATAAGCGACTCTCCTTTTGTCCCTCCCCCACCCGACCCCTCCCTCCCTCCCTCCCTACCCTAACACCCTGTTTCACTTTGTTTTTCGTTTTAAGTTCCATAAGAGTTGTGATTTGGGTCTCTCATATCAACGAGACCAAAGTAAATGGGTAAGAAGTAAAAAGTCACCCTCTTATACATAGAGCTTTTCTTTATTCACCGCCATTCTATTCTTGCAGTCTCTTCCTGGAAGGTCATCTCAGTTTTCTGTCTACAATGCCACCCACCAAAAAAGAAGAAGAAGAAGAAGAATATAGTCTAAAACAAAAGTGTCCTGAATGCTACTTATCCTTAATAACTAAAATGGTTTTTCAATTTTTATATTCAATTTTATTCTAGTTCACTAAAATTGGATGATTTGTATTAGCCACTGAATTCATTTAAAGTTAGAAAAATATTTTCTTAAATTAAGAAATGTTATTGCAAATTTTCCTCTGCCAGAGTATGTAGAATGTATTTTAAGCATGAAAAGACAATTTTAATATTAAAATTACTATTAATTATTGAAGGAAACCAAAGGACAGATGTGCATCTTCCTCCCTATGTACAGCACGGTCTGTGTATCATAAGAGTTGTCAGCTATTGAAAAGAGAAAAAAGAAGAAGGAAAGAAGAAAACAAGCTTGCTGTTCTCTGGTACTTCTTTCAAGGAACCAATTGTGATCTCACATCTCTGCGCTATTTTAATCTTTTGTTCTAGATTTAAATCTTAGCAAAATGCATTGGGATAACCAACTCTTCAAAGTCTAAGCTCTAGAGAAAATCCTTTGAAGAGTTTAATGACTCACTATTACTGCAAGTCAAAGAACTAGGTTAGACAACCTTCTGACTAATAGGTGCATGACTTAACACAGAGGACAATTTAATAAACTCACCAGGTAAAGCTTTGTAGAAACATACCCAATATCTTTTAGCACCAAATTCTCTCTTCCCTTATTTGGATACAGATATTTTCACCCCAGCCAGGGGGATTTGCTTCAGTTTGTTTTTCCCATGAGCAAATGAAAATGAGGGAAATTCAGTGTACCCCAACTGCACGTGGGTGTCAGGGTGTTCTATTATGTGCAGTGAAGCTCACAGCAAGAAAACAAGAACTGAGACACGAGACAGGAATATGATCATATTGTCTGTTCTGTACACATCCAACGTATATTAAGCTTCTGTCTTTTTTGCTTTCTCAAATTCCAGCTTCTCAGGGATAAAAAGTCAGCTTTTCTAACCTCTTCAAAACGCAGCAAATGCATTTGGGAGCTCCTTTTGAGTTAATTCTGAAACACATAATTCAGTGCTCACCCATCACTTCCGTAGGCACGCAGTGCAATAGGAACATGGGCGATCAGCAGAATGGCTGCTGAAAACTGTCAAAATGATATCCTCTTGCTTTTACACCCTGACAGATTTGACAGCTACAATTTCTTGGAACTCCTTTCATTATTTTAGAACAGAGATTGGCTGGAATGAAATCTCCAACCTGCCTGGCTGCCCGTGGCATTTTCCAAAAATATCTAACCCGCCTATGAGTTCACGGGGAAATGAAGAGCGAAAGCACCATTAGACTTTCATCCAGAGGTTTCCTATAGACATTGCCTTACAGACTGCGCCTGCGGCATCACGCCCTGGTTGGAATCAGGATGACTCGCTCCCATCAAACGCCTTGTCCACTTTCTTCCACCTAACTCAAGCAAGCAAAAAAGGCCACATCTTACCTTTGACATTCTTACTTTTCACAAGGCCTGATTTTTACATACAGCTTCTGAGTTAGAAAGCAACCAAAACCAATGACCCTATGCATTTAGCCAAAAGCCATCTTCCAGTCTGTGACGTGACAACTGCCATCATTTCACTGTCCCGAGTTCATCTCCTGGGCCTCTCAGAATGCAGTGTGGAGGTGCTCCTTGACTTATTATGAAGTTATATGCTGATAAAACCATTTTAAGTTGAAAATATCACAAGTTAAAACTGTTTTTAATATGTGTAACTTATCGAAATCTTAGATCAGTAATACTAGAATATTGCGAGGATGACATTGACTGGCAGCTGCTGCTGCCCAGCCCTGAGAGTGTAACAGAACACATGTTACTAGTCTGGGAAAAGATTAAAATTCAATTCAAAGTACAGTTTCTATGGAACACATGTGAAATTCACACCTCTAGAAAGTAAAAAAGTCCTGAATCCAAACATTACGTGTAATGGGCCAGTGTTATAAATTTCTCTGACAACTTCTGTTTAATTACTTTTTGCTGTTGTCTTTCACAACCACACAGGAACGTATCGTCTTAATAAATTATGTAAATGATTAGGTCACACATAAATGTCAGAGAATAACAGATATATCCACAAAATATAAATTAATAATGTAAATTTAATGAAGTTTGAGGCATAACGGGATTTGCTTAGGCATTGAGAAAATGTGAAGACTGAATATTACCAAGAATGCAAGAAAAATACATAAGAAAAGCAACAGCAGCTTGGGCAATATTTTTCCTATAACCCCATATCTTCAAGCAACAATAATAAAAATTGACAAATGGAACTATATCAACTGAAAATCTTGTGCAAAGCCAAGGAAACTACCTGCAAAGCAAAAAGCCTTTAGAAAGGCAGAAAATACAATGAAAACTATACCTATCCATGGAGTTAATACCTGTACAAAAGTCAATATACATGGAGGATATCTATAATACACGAAAAACCCAAAGAAATAAATAGTAAAAGTGAAATAAATAAATAAATTAAAAATCTAAAATGTGAATAGATATCTGTCTTAAGTATTTTTTCATTGGTGAGATAGAATACTTGTCATTCTTAATTTGAGAGATTAAAGAATCATTTTAGCTTATAGTTTCAGAAGGGCAGTCTGTATACGAGCAGATAGGAGTGGTGAATCCACACCGTCAGATAACCGGGCAGACGGGAAAGCCAAGTAAGCAAGGAGAGGCAGAACCAGCACATGCCCCTTTAGATCAAGCACCAAGCATCCGTTCCTTTCAGCAAGTTCCCACCTCCCACAAGTACATGGTATTCATAGGCAATCCCAACATCCAAATAAGTGAGGATTTGGGGACACACTAGAGATTCAAACCATAACATTCTGCCCCTAACCCCCGACAGACTCACATCCATCTGTTTATGCAAAATGCATTTAGTACTTCTCAAAGAGTTGTCAAAGTCTTTACAGTTCCACCTGTGCTAAAAAGTCCAAGTCCAAAGTTTCTTTGAGAAGTAAGATAAACTCTTAGGTTGTAAGCTTCTGTGAAAATCAAAGAAAAATTAAGCATTTCCAAAATATAATGGCATAGGTAAACATTCCTATTCCAAAAAAAAAAAAAAGAATAGAAAGCAACCAGACAAAAATAAGGTCTAAACCCAGAAGGGCAAGGGTTAAACTGGTTAGTTCCATGTTTAGCGTCATATGTAAAAGGTGAACTACAACGGGCTTGGGTGGTTCTACTCCAACAGCATCACCAGTGGGCTGTCTCTGCTGGTAGCTCTAGCCTTCCTCATGGGATGGTCTGTGTTTCTGGTTTGTCCATATTTCCAAGTTTCCATTGCACCTGAGCCTTCTCCATCACAATGTTATGCATTGCCTCGCCCGAAGCACATTGCCTGGCATCCAAGGCCTTCATTTGAAAGCTGGTTGGAAGCCTCAACTACCCAATTCTTGCACTCTGTGTGACTGTGAAGCCAGGACTCTTGATTGCTGCTGATATCCACCACTGGCCTGATAGGACAATTCCTGCATCTGAGGCCTTAAATGGTTAAACTTCAACAGATGCTTTACTCTTTGACCCTACAGCATGCCCCAGAGTACTATTCTCAGAGCAAGGTTTTCCTCCTTTGTCTCCTTTAATAGGTAAAGAGTATTGTCTTGTTGATTCTTAACAGCCCTCAAGATGTCTTTTTTGTAGTCCTGCTTCCAAGTATTTGGATTATTTTCAATGCTGATCTCTTTAACTGCCCTGTGCTCTTCTGTCCCACTCCTGAAGACAAAACAGAAAACATTATGCATCATTTTTCCTGCCATTTTTTATATTTTTCAGTGTAGCCACGACTAAAAGCTGCAAATTACAACCATGTAACAGAATATACACTGATTGCTTTGAAATTTCCTCCTCCAGAGTAAGTAGTCCACCACTTTCAATCTCAGTTTCAGTTAAAGTCTCTGGGCAAGGGCAAACTACTGACACTCTTCCGGCCACTGCATAGCATGCGCGGCTTTCAGAACAATTGGCAATAAAGCTTTTTCTGTCTGAAAAGTTTGAGGCCAGCCTTCCCAATCCACACTTCTATCAGCGTTCTAATCTTCTGAGCTCTGACCAGAACCTTCTAGCAAGGTTGGGTTACAGCATTCTAAAGCATCTCTAGCCAGCATCTTCAAATCTTTACAAACTCCTCCCAAAAACCAGTTCCAAAGACTTCTAAATCACATCATAGGAGAAAGTCGCAGCAACAACCCCACTTCTCTGGTGCCAATTTCTGTGTGAATTATTTTTATTGCTGGACCAGAATGCACAAGATCCACAATAAGGGTGGAAAGATTTATTTTATCTCACGGTTTCAGAAGAACATATCACATTTAGGGGTAAGCAGCAAAAATAGAAGCACATGGCACGGGGAAGGGCAGAAGACAGGCTGTTCACAACATGGCATATGGAAACCAAGGGAGGAAGAAAGCACAAAACCAGCACATATCCCTCCAGGTCAAGCCCCCAAGCATGTGTCCCTTGTAACCAGGCTCCACCTCTCAACAGCACACAGTATTCATAGGTAATCCACAATTTCCAAATACACGAATTCCAAACCATAACAAATATTTTTCATAGCAAGACAAATAGCTTCAGATATATGAAATTACTCAATAACATTAACAATTATAGAAATGCAAATCAAAAACACAACAAGATGCTACCTCACCAAAGTGAGAAGAATTATTATCAAAATGTTTAAAAAATGAAATTCTGATAAGAATATGTAGACAAAGAGAAAAGGCAGTACACAGTTAATAGTAATGCAAATTAGTGCAGCCATTTTGGAGGATAGAAGCAAAGTCAAGAGACCAAAATTAGAACTATTATGTGACCTGGCAGTATCATTGCTAACTTTATATCCAACAGAAACGAAGTGAACATTTCAAAAAGACAGCTGCACTTCTGTTTCTGCTTACTGCAGCACCACTCACTATCCTTTGGTTATACCCTCTACATAAATGTTCCACAGACAAATACATTTTAAAAGGATTATGCATACATAATATATAATGCATTTATATATTATATATAATATGTTTGTCTATACCATATTTATATACAGTGCATATGACATGTAATATATAATATACTTATATATAGTATATAATATATGTTTCCTTATTTGTATATATATATATATATATATATATATATATACAATTATATCAATTATATAGATCAAAATATAGATCAAAATATCATTCATTAAGCCAGAAAAAATCACAAAGTCCTAAAATTTGTTATAATCTTGGTTGGTTGAACTGGAGAACATGGTATCAAATGGAACAACACTGATATAGAAAGAGAATTACCTCATAACTTCCCATAATTGGGATCTAAAAAAGCTGATCTCATAGAAGTTAGGAGTATAATCTTAGATAATGAATGGGGGAGAATGTAATTTGAACAATGTTTAAAATGTCATTATTTCATGTGAAGATATTATGGTGTTCTGACCCGCCTGGAATGGAAAGCAAGACCCTATCTCAAGAAATTTAGAGTGTTCTATAGTTCATTAATGTTAATATAATCAATAATAATGTGTATCTCAAGAGTTAAGAGAGAAGAATGTGAAAGCAATAGCTACAAGGCAATGATAAATATTAGAAGTGATGACTGTGTTGACTATCCTGATTTGACTTATGTTTAATGTATAAATGAACCAAAACATTACCTTTTATCTCATAACTATTACGAATATATATGTCAATCAAAAATGAAAGAAAATTCAAAATAAAATGCAATTACCGTTGTCTTCATTTGCTGCTCTGACTCCAGCCTGCTGCTCTGGACACAGCGTTCACTGAAGATTCATAAGCCATTGTACTTTGTGCATTTCTTTGAATGATGAAAGGACCAAAAGAGGAAGCAGTCAGATGATCTAAAAGCTGGGGAGCATAAAAAATAGAAAATATGTAAAACTTCATAGTCTGGATGATTTTAGTAGATGATAATTGTGTTACCCGTGGTGTGTACTCACCTTACATTACTTTGAGAAGAGGTATGGGAGCTATCATACCTGCTGTTAGAATTGCTATCTAAAATGTCCCCCAAATTGTCATAAGTTTGAAAGGTGATTGGGTTGTGGAGACGCTGTACCCACGAGTAGATTAATGCTTTGGTGATTTCTTGTGCTGTTAGCAAGTGGGGCCTGGCCTGAGGATGTGAGTCACTGGGTGGATTATTCCTGTCCCTGGCCCCTGCCTTCTCTATCTGATCTCCAGCCACAGGATGTGACCAGATCTCCTCTGCTCCGCCCTTGTTCCAATGCTATTTCTACCTTGAGCCAGCCGAACATAGACTAAACCCAAAATAAATCTCTCTCGTGTAAGGTGTAGGTGTCAGATACTGTGTCCCACCTATGACAAACTTGCCCGAAGGAAAAAAGTACAAGGAATAAGATCTTTTTATTACAAAAACCATCACAAATGTTTTCTTTAATCATACCAGATGCATTCAAATGAAATCAATACACTTGGACCCAAAGGTGGTACACAAAATAAATGAATATAAATGAATATGATTCTATTCGTCATTCTTGAATAAAATCTGCTTTGAAATATATGATGTCATGGAATATCTAAACCTATGGAACATAAAACCAGTCTATATTTCCAGTTCATTCTTTTACTGGTCAAGTACAAGTGAATGATCCGCTTAATGCAATACAAAATACTTTCTTCAAACTGTATTGTTTTACGTGCCTTCACCACAAACACACACATACCCAATGTATGCCACATGCTGTACTTCCTCACCTTCCAAACGTAGTAACTCCATATTCTTCATTGAGTACTCTTAACTCTCCCACTTTTTCTGTACTATTTTCTTTCAAGCTTCACGTCGCATACTAAGTCTGCTGTGGCAACCTCTCTAAAGGACCTTTATAGATCACTCAGTACCCTCAAAACACGTATTAATAGTGCTAATTACAGTGCTTTGGCCACTACCATTTTAGGATACTTATTTAAAATGCCCATAATTATTGTTTTATCACTATATGCTTGCAATACACACTAACCACATTTTATTGGAGGAATGGATGAATGCATGTCACACCATTTTAGCAATTCTGCCAACATATTATATCTTAATTATTTTTCCTTCCCCTTCCCTTCATTGTTATTTTCCCCATTTTATATGAGTACATATATGTATACACACACACACACACACACACACACACACAATGGTTACATTGAACTTGAGTATTTTGTGCCCATATACATCACATCAACACTACAAGCCCTTCCCTTCTTCCCCTCACTGTTTTTGGCCCTTCTGCACCCTCATTCACTCCCCTGACTCCCAATTTCACACTCATTTGACTCTGTAGAATGTCTGCATTCTGGATTTCTCATATTAGAGAAACTATGTGATATTTCACCTTCTGGGTTTGACTGACTTCACTAAGCACGATAGTTCTTTGTGGAACAGTAGCACTCCCTTGTATATATGCATCACGATGTTTGTATCCACTGGTCTACTGAGGGGTATTTCGGCATCTTTAACATTTTAGCTATTCTTAGTTGTGCTTCTATAAACATGGGTGTACAAGTATCTCTGTTATACGGTGCACTTAACGCTTTTGGAAGACACCCAGGGGAGGTATTCCTGCAGTGGCCATCTGTTTTCAGCCTTTTGAGGAATCTTCATAAAGCCCTCCATAGTGATTGTGTCAGTTTACACTCCCACCAGCAATGTGAAAGTGTTCCTTTTTCCCTACAGCCTTTATCAACATTTATTGAAGAGGATGCTTATTACCCAAACTCCATTTCCAATGCCAGCAAAGTAAGTGCATGCTAGAATAACATTTGCTTCCAATAGCCTCTAGCATAGGGTGTTACAAAACAAAGTTGTTTTACATATCATTCAGCAACATCATTGAATAATAATAACTTTCAATTTGCCAAGCTTAACAACTGTGATAAGCTGATTTATTTTCCATAAGGCCTTTGTCATCTTTCTCGTGTCCTTGTGCCCAAGTACAGCGGGCCATTTCAGAAACTCAAGCACCTTGAAACACAGATACTAACCTTTATTTCCAAGATCTGTAATCTAACCAAGACTGTAAATGAAGCACAGTAATCTCGTGAGGAGGCATCATTTGCCAGAATAGAGCCTAATGTTAGTACCGTGTGCAATTCCACAGATAACGCTCCTTCTTTCTTTCCTTCTTGTGACACGTTCAGTCCAGGCTGCTCCTGAGCTCACTATGTAGCCCAGGCTAGCCTCTGACTCAAGCCAATCCTCCTGCCTCAGCCTCTGAGTGCTGTTTTGAGCACTGGGGTTACAAGTGTGGGCCACCATGCCCATCTTATATGGTGCTGAGGAATCAATCACAGGCCCTGTGCTTGTCAGTCAGGTGCTTTAACCCGTGAACCATGCACCCCCACCCCAGCTTCTGAAGATAGTACTCTAAGCAAGGCTTGTGCACACAGACTTAAAGTTTTAGAATGAAGTGATTACCATGGAAAGTAGCATAGAATGCTTACAAATAAATAATAGAGATTTAAAAAGAGAGGGAGGATTACTTTTGTATTATTTAAATTGTAATATTCTAATATCAAGCTAAAGAAAGCAGACTCTGGGGAGAATCACCTATTCACTACTGATGTTTAAGTAATATCATGGTGAGATGCAATCAATGTGTTACAATATTGTCATCTGTGAAATCAATGCACTCCCTCATGGTTTCAAGAAAAACTATAAAATTATAGTGGCTGAGGGAAGAAAATATGTTTTAAGTAAAGGACTGGTGAATAACTGATTAATATTCCCAAGTCCACATACTAAAACAGACCTTAGGAAGCTCTGAGTTGGCCCTCTAATTTTCTGGCTCTTCAACAGGCAAACTTAAACAATAACATGAATATTCAAAAAACCCCACCATCATCAGTAGTTTACACTAACACACTAAGATAAAAGTACAGAACTGGGCTAGTTTTGCAAATAAAGGTGATTAAGTACTTTTTGTTACATTGTTGATACTCTTCACACATCCAATTCAATTAAACTTTATTTTTGTTAACATTTTAGAGGTGCAAAATTTAAAAGTGAAATTGTCCTTCAAATAGTATGATGAAAACAGTAGTAATATGAGTGTCTTACTATATGCCATCAAACCCTGACTAGCATGCTCCAAAATTAATAACTTCCAATTTTTAATGTTCTGTTTTTTATGTATTTTCCTCCATGTGTAAAATAATGGCTTTATATTTTATTCTTAGTGTTTGAAAAGTTGTAGCTAAATATATTCATCCATCCCTCACTTTGCATCAGTAAAATTTAACAGCTGTTTTTTTAACCACCACCCTATTCATGACCTATCTACCATGTTCTTAAACGTGATTATTTGACTATAGCTAAGTCAGCAGTCTAGGTTACATATAATCAATTTCCAAGTAATTATTTGTAGTATACAAATATTTTTGTTGATGTATTATTTTGACTATATTTTCTTTCTGCACAAGAGCTATTTTTTTTTCTTCAGGGTGCTAATTCCAATACACATCTCCTTTGTTTCATTGCTTAGAAATTGAAATATCCATAGCTATCAGTAATGGACCCTAGCACTCAGTAGCAATGCATGTCTCTCCTCTATGCAATAGGTAATCAATGAATTTATTTATTTTCTGGAAACATTTCTCCAGGCCCTTCCTCTCATTCCAATACAGCTTCATCTTCTAGAGCGCCAACCTAGGATGCTAACACGCCCTTTTATGGCTAGTTCTTTGGTCACTGTCCTTGCAATTTCTTTCACCTCTGGCCTGTATCTTGGTTCATCTACCTTTCTTTGTCTGAGTTTTTGCCTTCAAGATTGTTAAAGATATCTTTCAATAACCTGTTAAGTGAGAATTTGTGAAAAATAAACCTTTGAGACTTTCTGTCTCTAAACACTGCATGTATTTTAACTCTCTCATCTGTGAAGAAAACTTTGGTAAGTATAGAGTACTTGTTTGAAAATCACCTCCTGTAATGTTAAGGCATTACTTCTATATTATATTTTCCTGTATTTTTATTGAAAAATTCAAGAACAATATAATGTCAAAATATTAACATATTGTGTATCTTTCTAATTTACAAGCACTTCTTTCTTCTTTTTTTGTCTCCAATATTCTGAAAAAAGCAAAAAAATGGTATAGATGTTTGGTTCATTCGTTGTTAGGCCCTAAATGTAGACACTTACATCTCCCTGTAGTGAAAAAAATTATACTATTTCACTAATAATTTCCTATTTTTTTGAACGTGTATCCTGGAATTCACCTTTTTTTCAGAATTTAGGATGACTGGGCTGTATGCTCCAAATTTCATATCTTTTCTTTCTTACATTTATTTATTTTTACATCATTTTGGAACAATTCCTTTGATTATGTGATCAATCACTGCTACATTGAAAAAAATCAGCTCTCATATTATAATTTAAAATGTGAATAATTTGTTCTCCAAAACATTTTCTTTAAAGAGACTCATTCCTGTTCCATTGATATAATTCCTTCTGTTATTTCTGAAAATACAAATATTGGTAGTTTAATGACATGTTATGGGCATGTGTAAGAGCTCCCTAATTATATTTTCTTTTGTCCTCATATCTTATAAATAATCACTCTGCTCAACTTTCTGCTTATAAGTCATGAAAATTATATTTCTTTACATATTTATGCATCTGTAACCTTCATATTAGAAGTGCATTCAGGCATGCATCTATACAGCCCCTGTTTTTCATTTTATGGCAATATAAGAAATATGCTTTGCTCTCCATCTTCCATGCCCAAAGTTTTTTTTTTGTTTTTGGCTATTTCTATAAAATCAATGAAGCTATACTCCTCACTGTTCAAAAAAAAAGGAGTTGAAGACAGAGAAGATGTGAATTTCCAAAGAACTAGTGAGAGAGATGACGTAATTACAGATTGTACAAATCTTGGACAACAAAGAATTACTAAAGATATGTTAATAATTATCAAATTGGAATATATATATATATATATATGGAATATAAATATATATATGGAATATATATATATATATATATATATATATATATATATCTTACATATGAACTCTCTGAAGACTTATGCATTAGAAGTTTGATCTTACATGCAGCAAAATTCAGAAGTGGAGGCAAGAGAATTAACTGGCTCATGAGAGTGCCAAAATCATCAAGGGACTAATCCATTGATGTGTTAATAGCTACATGAGCTTATCCAGAAGTAGTGCCCAGTTTACAGCAGTAAGTCCTTGGAGTGTCACCTAGAAGGATATTAGTGTTTCCAGATCTTTATCCCATCTTTCTGTTCTTAGCTTTTTATATTTTTATTTTATTTTTTTATGCTAGAAGGTAAACAACTTACTCCCATCACATCCTTCCACCATAATGTTTCTATCCTGGAGCCAGCAGACTATGAACTGAAGCTTCTGAGCCAAATTAAATCTTTTCTTCCTTAAGTGGTATATATCAGAATTTTTACCCAGTCATAGGTCAATGAAACTTTGGAATGTATTCATAGCTCATCTATTGAAAATGAACATCGGAGTGCCGATATCACTCCAGCCACTTGGTTTCATTTCATTTGTGTAGATGCCCAGAAGTACATTGTTGCGCCATATTGTAGGTCCATATTAATTTTTTAAGTGACCTGGATGCTACTGGACATTACAACTGTACTAAATTGCCTTTTCACCAACACTATGCAAAGGAATTTTTTTTCTCCACACCTATGCCAGCACTTACTTGTCTTTAGTCATTTTGATAAAACCTATTCTGTCTGGGATGAGGCGACATCTTATTGTGATTTTGATTTGTACAGATTACTTTTTTCACATACCACTTGGCTATTTTTATTGACCAGCTCTCTATCTGAGAAGAAAATTGACTTCATAGGTAAAACCTTCCTTAAAGTAAACTATAGGTCTAGATAGTTTTATTGATCTAGTCTATCAAATTAATAGATAAAACAATACTAGCAAAACAAGGTAAACATATATCTTTATCATTTATCAATATAAATTTGAATTCCAAAGTTTTAACAAATCAAATTGAACAGTGTATACCAAAGGTGATATTATATCTAACATTTATGTCTATAATATAAAATTAACATAACATTATAAAAATCTATTGATATAATTTATCTTCTAAAAAAATAAAAATTAATCTATTTTGATTACCTAGTTAGAAGTTAAAAAATGATAACAGACATCAACAAAATGCTTATAATCTCATTCTCGATGGCAAAAGTCTAAATACATTTTCGTTAGAAAATATACATCATAAGATCATAAATAAAAGAAGAATGTCTATTTTTACTCATAATTACACTGCAAGTTCTAGATAATAAAAACAGGATATAGAAATACATAAAATATATTCAAATGTTGAAGAGAGAAATATAGCTGTCTACACCTGCAGGCATTGTCTATATAGAAAATAAGATGAAGTACATTTACATAACTACTTATATGTTAATTTAGCTAAGTTGCAAAATTTTGACTCAATATATAAAAATAAATTGTAATAATAATAAAAAGAGGAATTTGAAATTCTAAAACATACTATTTAAAATAGTGAATACACATAAACCATAAGAAGAGAAAATATGAACTAACACAAATATCTAATTATAAAATAACAAAATATTTTTATGAGTATAAATAAACACATATTTTTGTTTGGTTGGCTGGTTTTGGTGCTTGGGATTGAACCCAAGGCCTTTGCATTAAGCAACATCCTTAGTCTTCTTTTTTTTTTTTCTTGAGACAATATATCTTTAAGTCACACTGGATTCTAACTTATGACTTTCCTTCCTCAGCCTCCTAGGTTGCTGAGATAACTGCCATGTGCCGCCCCACCCAGTTAAGGAAATGAAAATAATATCAAGATAAAACAGGAAGTTTTGTGATCTGATATTTGATATCTTTGTACTTTTTATACTGAAATCACAATGCCTCAAAGGTGTAAATTGGACCTTATCAAAATTAAAAAATTTTTCTACACCAAAGTTATCACCAAGTGAGTTAAAATCCAAAGATACCGTTACGTGAATGAAAACATAAGCATATCCTGGGTGTTATTTGGAAATTACAAAAACAACAAAGACTTTGTATCCACACGATGTCAAAAAAAAAAAAAAAACCTCTAAAGAATTAAAAAACAAGTAACCCAATTAGAGCACAAATGTGATTTGGAAACTGTGAATTAGGTATGTGATGTAATTTTTGTTTCCTTTTTCTTTTTGGATTCAAGGTTTTGCTGTGTTTCTCAGGTTTGCCTCAGTATCAGACAAGATCAGGTGTGTTCTGGGTGGTATAGCCAGAGGCAGGTTTGTCTCAATCTCACAAACACAAGTGATTCTCTTGCCTCAGCCTGCAGGTAAGATTATAGTTACACACCACTAGGCTGCACTTTATGTATGTTGTATACTAAAGAGTAACAACTACGGTATAGACTGGGATAGGTATTATATTATAATCTCTGAATTTAAATGCACTTAGACTTGAATTCCAGTTTATCTGCAGAGACTTAAACAAGTATTGTTTTTAGGCAAAGTCTCAACTTTTTAACAGATGGAGTTAAGCACTCAATGCTTGGCCCTTGCCTCTCTTTGTACTTTCATTCCTGTCAATGGTCACGATGGCTCCCCTGATCATAAACCTGCGTCTCACAGGCAAATTCTCCTCATTCTTACCCTACAAACAACCAGTGTCTACTTCTTATTTCTGTAATTTTCCCGACTGTAATCATTGAGTGTGAATAAAATGCGTGCTACTTTCTAGACATTTGTTTATTTACAGATTTGTTAGCTTCTCTGAGCCTCATTTTCTTCACCTATAAAATAGGAACTATAACACTATTTTAGAGTAACCTAGGAACTGGCAAAAGTCAACTCGGTGCTAATATGATTAGTTATATGTGATACCTTATGTATACTCTACATTTCCTTAAGAATAGATGCATTATATTTAGACTGAGGAGTGTTATGATTTGGATCTGGAATGTACCCCGAAAGCCTCACACATTTAGATGTTGTGGATCACCTGTGGATTTCACGTGCTGTTAGGAGGTGGGGCCTAGTTGGGAGAGACGTATTACTGAGGATGTAGCAGACGACTGATAATATGTTCTGGAAAGACGTAATCTTGCCCCTGTTTAGCCTCAAGCCCTAATTCTTCCTCTTGTGATTACATGAGCAGCTATTCTTCACCTGATCCTTCCCCCTATTTCCAATTGTCCATAAAAGACCTTCTGAAAGTGTGAGCTAACATAAATCTTCCCTCCCTTAACTTGCACGTGTCAGATATTTTATCCTAGCAACAAAAACGTGACCAAGACAGAAATTGGTACCAAGGAAATGGGATTACTGTTGTGACTTTATCTGATTATGTGAGTTAGAAGACTTTGGAAATGGTTTGTTGGAGGAGTTTAGAAAGGTTTGGAGATGCTGGCTAAATAACCCTTAGAAGACTGCAAGTCATGTTTGATGAGAAATTCTGGTCAGAAGACCGGAAGGCCAATAGAAGTGCAGATTGAAAAGGCCAGATGAATTCGGATGAGAAGGAGAATATTGTTACCAATTTGTCTAGAAACCGTATTTTCTATTCTCATAAAATACTGTCAGCATTTAACTCCTAACCCAAGATGACTGTCTAAAATGGATATTAAGGGTGGTGGATTAGGTAACGTGAAAGAAAATGTCAAGCAGCCCAGTGTCTAAGCTCTCGCATGGATATTCAGCTTGTGCCTTTTGGCCAGCTCTACACCGAATAGCAAAAAGGGGATGGGGGCAGAACAAAGAGGTGCAAAATGTTTTCAGTTTTGCCAGAATTGAAGAGGCTGAAAAACTGGGACAAAAAAAAAAAAACCCACAGTTTTTGAAGAGATTAACATTAAAAAGATGCCAAGTACTTGGAGGCAAGACTGTAAGAAAGATTACTTGAATGTATTTCAGGAATCAGCAAGACCCCACCATTTCTGGCTCAAGGGTAAAAAGATAAAAGATTGCTTTATAATCAGAGCCCCAGGGCATCCTTCAGGGTAATATAAGAGAGGGAATGCCTAAGAAGTTCCGTCTTCTAAGAACACAAGGGCTCCTGTGGCCACAGTCCAAGACTGCCATAGTACTCTTCAAGAAAGTGGTAGACATTGGGCATCATTCACATGATTCTGGGTTATAGGCAGGCAGAATATACAAGTTGTAGAATCAGGAAGGCTGCACCCAGATTTCAGAAGAAGACCTTGGAGGTCAGGCAATATGCCCTGGGGAGATCAGTGCATAAAACTGTGAACAGGGAAGCTGAAGGTGCAGAGAAAATGCCAGAAATTTGGAGCCACCAGGAGCATGGATTGTCTGTGGACTAAAGCCCGAGTTTGAGTGGAGCAAGCCCAAAAGAAAAGACACGAAAGTTGCAACTAGTCAATACCATAGAGGTGGAACCACTTAGAGCCTTCAAAGCTTTTATCTTAGCAGAACTTGCATTGAGTGAGTGAGTGCTGGAAATGCAGCTATAAGACTTAACAGAGCTACAGAATTTAATGAAACTTCAGGATATGGTGTTTGTTCGGCTGGGTTTCAGGCTTCCTTTTGTCCTATTGCTTTCTATGCTCCTATTCCTCCCTTTTGGAATGGGAATACTCACGGCATGTCATTGTACGTTGGAAGTGTTTAGCTTTTGGGGATATTTGCACAAGGACTCACAGCTAAGAGTTTGCCTTGAGTCTGAAGGGAGACTTGGGAACTTAGCACTCTAGAACTGTTAAGACTCTGGCAACTCTTAGGGATGAAATAAATACATTTTGTATATCTCTGTTGACATGATTCATTTTGGGAAAAGGGATGGAATGTTATAATCTGGATGTGTAAATCCCCACCAAAAAAAAAAAAAAAACTTCATGTATTTGAATGTTGTTGACTACTTATGGATTTCATGGAGCCTTCCTTGGAGGGACAGATTATTTAGAGTGGGGTGTATTACTAAAGGTGTGATGTATCACTGAGAATGAGTCCTAGAAGGATACACTCTCACCCAGACTACTCCCCAAACCGTGATTCTTCCTCCTAGGATGCAGGGAGCAGCTATTCATTTCCAGATTCTTCCTGCCATTGTCAACTGCTCAAGAATAGAATGAGACCTCTTGAAATTGTGAGCTAAATTACATTCCCCTCTTCAGCTGTGAATGTTCGATATTGTGTCCCAGCAACAAAAAAGTGACTAAGTTGGGGAAAGAAAGAAATCTTCACAATAATCTTCAGTAACATGTGTCCTGGTTTGGATCTGGAATGTTCCCCCAGAACCTCATGTTCCTATGGATACTATGTACTTGTCAGAGGTAGGGCCTGGCTGGGAGGGGTAGTTGCTTGGTGCTTGAACTATAGGGGCATGTGCTTCCTTCTAGACTTACCTCTGTTTGCCATCCTGCCATGAGGATCTCTGCCTCTGGAGCACAGGTTTGGGCTCTGGCTCTAGGTGCAGCCCCACCATGTGATTCGACCATTTTGCAGCTGCCCACCCACGAATAGACTGAGACTTTCTGAACTGTGAGCCAAAATAAACTTTTCCTCCCATAATTTGTGTCTGTTGCGTATTGAGTTGCAGCAACAAGAAAGTAACTAAGATCACATCTTCAATAATATATTCACAATTAATTTTTTTAAGTAAAGAGGCAAGTCACTCTGATCATTCTAGTCATTCAAGTGATTACTTAGGTAACTTTTAGACAAATTAACTACTATCTCAAAAATTTCAAGTTCATTTTTTTAAAAAAACTGTCAGTAGAGCATACTTCACTGCACTACTGTGAATAATTTCATAGCAAATTGCTTAGCAGTGATCCTGGAAACTAATGTGAGATTAATTAGTGTCAATATTAATTATAATCATTACTAAGAGTATTAATTAAAAATACAGAAAATAGAACTTGAAAGTGCAACTACTTATGTCAAAGAGTTGAGTAATGACAGAATAAAGCAAAATGAATAAGATAAATTCCTAACATTTAATAATCGACAAGGACTTAAGATGGAGGGCCCAATCAAAACATCTTGGTCTAGTTTGATACACCTGGCCTAAGCTCTTATCTAAATGTTTGGTAAAATTCAGTACTGAAGCAATTAAGTCTGGCTGTTCTTTGATGGGAGACTTGATCAATGAGTAAATCATCTAAGTCCTTTTGGTCTGTTTAGATTTTTTATTTCTTCTTTTTGTTGGTATTTTGAATGTCCAGAGAGAGCTGAAAATGATGGAATCCTTCCAAACTCGGTCTACAAGGCCATCATTACCCTGATGAGTAAAGCTGGTAAGTATACAACAAAAGAGAAATAAATCTATAGACCAATAGCCTTGATGAACATATATAAAAAACTCAACAAGTACTAGAAAAACAAATTCAACATTACCTTAAGGAGTCACTCAACATAACCAAATAACAGTTATCCTTGAAATGCAAAGATGATTCAATATACAAAAATCAATAAATTTGATGCACCGCATTAACACAATCCAAGTACAAAAACTCCACTTCAGCAGATGTAGAAAAAACTTCTGACAAAATTCAACATTTCTTCCTCCCAAAATTACCCACAAAAGTAGGTTTAAAAAGAATTTACCTCAAGGCAAATCCATACCATCTATGACATACTCACAAGAAACATTGTACTGAATGAGAAAAGGTTGAGAAATTTTCCTCTAAGATCCAGAAAAACACCAGGATGCCTACTTTCATTACTCTTTTCCAACAGTTTTAAAAATTGTAGCCAAATCAACTAATCAAAAGAAAAAAATAAAGAGTATCCAAACTGGTAAGAAAATCTCAAATCATCCTTGTTTTCAGAAGATACGATGTCATATATGAATAACCCTGAAGACTCCACAAATATATTTGAACTAATAAACAAATTAATAAAATTGAATATAAAGCCTACCCACATACAAAAATATCAGTAGCATATCTCTGGTCATATAGTAAGCTAACCAAAAAAAAAAAAAAAGCAGTTATTAACAGCTACATAAAATAAAATACCTGGGCATTATTTAACAAAGAAAGTAAAGAATTAGTAGAATAAAAAATGATAAAACTTTTATGGAAACATGTAAATGAAATTCATAAATGAAAAGTTATCCTTTTATGGATTGAATAAAAACAAATATTACTAAAATATCCATGTGACCCAATGTGAGCTACAGATTGAATACAATTCCTGTAAAATTATCTATGTTATTATTCACAGAAGTAGAAAAATGTAATTTGCAAAGCCATATGGCAGTAAGGAAGATCCACAAAAGCAGAAATCTTGAGAAAAGTAAACAAAACTGAAAACTCAAGTCAATAGTAAAAGGAAAGCAAACAAGAATTAAACAATCTCAAAGTAATTCTATTAAAAATTGGCTGTCTACCTCCCTGTTGGGGAATTGAACCCCGGTCTCCTGTGTGACAGGTGGGGATACTCACCAAGGGACCAAACATGAATAGCAGGGACAAAGAGAAGCAAAGGTCAGATAGGAGAGGGGTGAACCCTCTGAAAAGGAGGTGTACACAGAAGCTCACTAATTCCCCAAATCCCATGGTTCTAATGTGTTACAGAATTTGGAATTCATGTATTTACCAAAAAATGTTAAATTGTATGCTACCTGATCTTTTTTATACTAAAATAAAAAATGACTGAAGATCTAAATAAGCATTTTCCAGAAAAAAGGCAAAACTGGCCAAATATATGAGATAATTATTCAATATTACTAAGAATCAGAAAAATGCAGTAAAACCACAATGTACTACCACCTCACCCACTTAGAATTCCTAATATCAACGTGAAAAATACAACTTATGCTCAAGAATATACAGAAAAAGATAATTTTTATACAAAGTTGGTGGGAATGTAATTAGCCCAATCGTTGTGGACATCTATGCAGTAAGTAAGTTCCTCAAAAGACAAACACAAACAAACAAACAAACAAACAAACAAAAACTAAAGGTAAAAGAAGCATACAATGTAGCAATGCCACTACTGGATATGTATACAAAGAAAATGAAATTTGCATGTCAAAGAGACATCTGACCTCCTAACTTTCTTGCAACATTATTCACAATTCTTTGTAATTCAGAATATACAGTGGACCTAAATTTCAGTCAATAGACAACTAGATAGAAACGATTTGGTATACTTACATGATGATATACTATTCAGTCATAGAAAAGTATGGACCTCTATCATCTCAAAAAAGGAGAACACAATGTATCCTTGTGTCATTCTATCAAATGAAGTAAAGCAGATAGAAAAAAACAAATATATATCACTAATATGTGGAATCTAAGAAATTGGATGTCATAGAAGTTGAGATTAAAATAATGGTATATATATATATATATATATATATATATATATATACTGATAGGGGGTGAGAAAGTAGAGAGCTAGTAGATCAAGTGACAGGAAACGAGAAGAAGAAATAAGTTCCTGAATTCTATAGCACATCAATGTGATTATAGGTAACAATAATATGTTGTATATCTCAAAATATTTACAAGAGTATTTTAATACACCCACCATAAAGAAATGATACAAATTTAAGATGCTAATCACTCTGGGTTGATAGCTACCCTATGCATATATAAATAAAACCAAGCACTGTATTTGGTAAATATGTGCAAATATTATGTCATTGAAAATAATATTTATTAATAAAACAAGCAAAAAGTATTTGCTCACAGAATGAGAATGTAGATCTAAAATGTTTATTACCCCATCAGTCTTTTTTGAAGCAATATTTAATTACAGGAAGTTGACCAGGTATAACTGTGAGAAGAGCTTGGAAAACTAAAGACTGGAAAGGAAAGGGCAGAAAGTCACAAAGTCACAAACCCTGCCCTGGCACTGGGAAACATGTAGCACTTAAAGTAAAGCCTGAATTAAGCTTATGTAAGAAACAGATCAGCAAAGCTCCCAGAGGTAGCCCTATTTTATTTCTGGGCAGGTAGATTAATAATCAAAAACAAGAGAGAGAGAGAGAGAGAGAGAGAGAGAGAGAGAGAGAGAGAGAGAGAGAGTTCAGTGTATAGAGGATACAAGATAAACTTGAACCTGTCAGCAACTTTCTCTCACTGTCTCTCTGTTTCTGTCTCTGTCTCTTTCTGTCTTTGTCTGTGTCTCTGTCTTTCTCTGTCTCTCTCCCTCTCCACATGCTGTATCTCTTGCTGAGTTGCCTTTTTATTTTCCCACAGTTAAAATTTTCATTGTTATGTTTGTGATGCAAATCAACTGCATTCAGGGAGTGGTCACATGCACACATCACACTGTAACCACTTTTACTTCCTGTCCCCCCCACCCCCACCCCACCCCCCACCCCCAGCCACAGAGCCTTTTCTTATGTGGGACCTAAAAGAAGGCAAACTTTCAGAGGGGAAAAGTTGTTGCTTCATTTTTGCCTCCCAAATCACACACACGTTCACTGGGCTAACACTAACCTTAAAGGGAAGAGGATTCTGAAAAGCAGTGCTCCCAGTATATTAAGGCTGAAATTAAACAATCCAGCACAATTTCTCAGTTGCTATTTTTACCTGTTTTTCTGTGGCACTCGAAATTTTATCAATAGTGCTGAATCTACACATATCGCCTGCCCTAAACTGCCATATATACCTTAATTACTTTCAAGAGAAAGTGTGTGTGTGCACGCATGTTTGTGTGTGTGTATAGTTAGAGATCAAACAGTATATACTTATCATGTGTGTCTTCTCTTGCCAAAACAAATTCTCTTTTAATAAGTTGGGCAACCAACTTTCTAGAATTTATAAGGATGTAAGACGTTCAGGGCTCAATTTACAGAAGTTTCAGGCAAGGTAAGATGGCAGGCTACTCTATCAATCCCGTGTTTTCCCTCCCTTGGTTTCCTCTGTATTATTTCAAGCTTGGGA
Organism: Ctenodactylus gundi; assembly: GCA_004027205.1. Lineage (NCBI taxonomy): Eukaryota > Metazoa > Chordata > Mammalia > Rodentia > Ctenodactylidae > Ctenodactylus > Ctenodactylus gundi. The sequence continues at coordinate 41,900 of PVKB01005847.1, forward strand.
TCTACTGCAATCGGCTCTAAATTCAAGCGTGAGTAATATAATATTTAAAGTCAGGTAAAGCCTGGATTTTTGGGAATTCCGCATTATCCTTTAAACTCTATTAAGTAAAGGAGCACGTCTCATTTATGTATTGATGTCTTCAAAGAATAAAGCATAGCATCACATGCATAACATGCTGTTGAAGGAATGAATTTCAGAATTCTACCTTCCATCAAACCTTTAATGGAGAAAATGGTTAGCCTCATTTTCACTTACTTTGAAATCACCAAATCTATAAGTGCATAAGTTTACACATCTGAATATTCCTTGAGTCTTTGGCTGTACCACCCGGAAGGCACCCAGTCTCATCTGAATATTCTCTGGTACCAAACCTAGATTTTGGTGATGATTTATTTATGTGTCAAATGACTGCATTACATGGTATCCAGAAAGTTGATAAAATTATTTCTGGGTGGGTCTGTGGGGTATTTGCAGAAATAGTTAATATTTCAATTGGTGGACTAAGTAGGAGATGTGCACTCACTACTGTGTATTGAAACTATGTAAATTCTAGCTTCAAAAGAACAGACACTAGAAGAAGCAATTCTCATTCCCCCCCCCCCTCTCTCTCCCTCTCCATCCCTCCTGGAACTGTAACAAAGATCTTCTTCTTCCCTCTAATAACTGTGCTTTTCTTTTCCTGACCTTCAAAAGCCAGGATGTAAGCTGGTCCTCTATCAGGTCCTCAAGGCTTCAGACTCAGAAACACATATTGCTGTGATTTAAATCTTAAAACGTTCCCCTAAAAGATGATTGTATCATGAAGACTCTACACACATGGGTGGATTCACCCAGTGGTGAGAGTCTATGCTTTTATGAATTGGAGCCTAGTTGGAGGGGTGGGTCACTGGGGCCATGTCCTGGAAAGGTGTATTTCCTCCCTGTCTTTGTTTCTCTCTCTGCTGCCTGATAGCCTCATATGAAGCTTTGCATTTCCCTTGCAGTTTCTGACTTGCAGACTCTCAGCCACGCATGAACTAAATCCTCTGAAACTGTGAGCTGAAATAAATTCTATTTCTTTAAGGTGTGGGTGTCAAATATTGTGTCTCACTGACAGAAAGTGGATTAGACATATATATATATATATATATATATATATATATATATATATATTATATGGGAAAACCCTTGTCACCTTGACAAGATACGTATGCGCACAAAATGCTCAACTCATTGTAAACCTTGAATTTTGCATGTATACATATCAATAAAATATGGGGAAAAAAAGAGTTAAGGCATTGGAACTGAAGGCATGGCTCGGGACTTAGAGTGCTTGCCTTGCAAGCTCAAGGCCGAGTTCGATTTCCCAGGACCACGTAAGTCTGAGCGTGGTGGTACATGCCTATAATACCAGCACTTGGGAATCTGAGGCAGGAAGATTGCCATGAGTTCTAGGCCAGCCTGGGCTATGTAGCGAGTTCAGGGCCAGCAGGGATTGTAAAAAGAAATCTTAGATTAGAAGACAAAAGGAAAAAAAAAAGAGTTGGGGCAATGGAACTTTGTTACATTATGAGTGATGGACTCTGTTTTTCAATAATGGGCCTGGAGTAGCTGAACCGTTTTCTAGTTTTATCTGTACAAAATAAACTATTCCCAAAAGGCTGATGGGAGAAGAAAATCTGAAAGCCACCCTACTATTACATGAAAAAGAACAGGAGAAATATTGTCAAAAATTATTTTTAGAACTCTAGAAATTAGCCAAAGCCTTGTAGTAATCTGAGAAACTTTTATTTAAAAAAGAAAAAGTTGAATTTTTCTAAGATTACACAGCTTTGTGAAAATTTGTCTTGGCATCATTTCATCTGTCTAACCTCAGCTCTGTGATAGCTCAGAATTCTGAAATTGGCTAGAAGTGATGGTTGTGTAATTCTAGTATTATCCTGAAACAATGACTTGTTATATGATGTGTGAATTATATTCCAATAAACCTGTTATGACAATAAAGAAGCAGATCGATGTTTCCCAGGGTCTCAGGGAAGCCGGACTGAGACATGACTGCTAATTTATTATGAGATTCTTTGTAAGGTGATGATAGTGGTTCGGAATTAGACAGTGATGGTATGCCACAACTGTGTGCACGCACTAAAAATCACTGGGTTGGACACGTTAAGATGATTAATTTATTTTATGTGAACTACATCTCAATAAAGTTATTATAAACAAAAAGGGAGCTGTTTATTACACTCGCTAAATAGGCTATGAGCACAGAGGTGTTATCTTTGAAATGTGAAAGTGTCTGCATTTTATTCAAACCCAAAAGTCATCTCAATTACTAAAAGAGATGATCTTATACTATACCAACTAAAAGAAGTGTAAACGAATATGAATATGTGTGTAGCATCCGGCATTTATAGGGTGTTGGGTAATCAAACATTCTACTAGCTATGTTCAGAGCCACACAATATGGTATGGTTATTCATTCAATTTCTACTTCCCTGTCTAATCTCCATGCTACATATATGAGTGAGACCTAATCTGATCCACTAGAGAGAGGTTATGAGAAAAAGGATAAAGAACATGTTTCTTTGTTTTTATATTTTGACTGTCTCACACCTCAGCTCTGTGGCCATTCAGAAATTAGTAAGCTGCTAATATATGTGTTAGCTCTTATTCTTGAAATGAATACCTTATTCCTAATATCAGCATTGCATTTAGCACATGGGAGAGACTCAATGAAATTGTACATGAGTAAGATACATTGCATATTTATTTTAGAGGTTGAATATGAGACAATGGATGTATTGCATGGTTTTTAGAAAGCTGAACACTGCTAACAAGTCTGGACGACCCATCCAGGGACAAATCACGCAACCTGAGACACGAGGGTGGGATTTTCTTCCATTTCATTGGATTTGTGAGCTACCTAATGGTTCTGCCTTTGCTTGTGAAAATACCACATTCTATTTGCAAAATAGTCTCAGTCATCACGTCTGCTACCTAAGTGATACATTATGTGTGAGATTGAGTTTTCTGGATCACGAGTCAAGTGTAGTCATTACTGAAGCATGAGAAACAGAGGACAAAACTGACTTCATTTTCTAACCTAATTAAACCCAAGCAAACAGAAACAATTCTTGTTGGGTAGATAGTTAATTTGTGCTAAGAGATATGTACAGCCGTATTAAGTGTCACTTCTAATTCATCTTAAAATGTCATGGTACATGGTAAAGGGTTGACATTTCAGCTTTCAGAAATCGTGTGTGTGAAAACAATTTGAATGGGAAATTTTAAACTTGCCCAGAGGAATCTGGGACGTATCTTTTTTTTAATAGAGGATATTCCAAGTCTAGCATTCAATGCCATCCAAAAACTGCTCAAAGCCATGTACATTGACATTGACTCCCTCAGCCACTATAATTTATAGACATCAATTAGATAATGGGATGCCTTGCGTGTTTTTATGAAAATGTCAATTTGAAACCTTGGTGTTGATGGCAAAAACCTTTTCCTGCTGTGTCAGGAAGGAAGCCAGCCAAATGATCTGCCTAGAATTCCTTCATCAATCTGAAATGGCAGGTAGGAAATGATTCCCTTTGCAAATTGTAATCACTTACAAGGACCTCACCAAGGAAGCATGCAACTACTTTTTTACACTTTGTTAGCCCAGTGAAAAACCCAAGATTTTATAATGGTACATGTAGAATAACTTGAAACTCAGAGACTCTGGAACACAGGTTAGATGGTATTGCATGCTGCCTTTAGAATTATTTTGTTCACCAAAAAGGCATGCTTAGTATATCAAGCTCATTAGGGTAAATCTTCCTCTAATAATACATTTATCTTAGGAAACTCCTCAATCAGATCTCATCACCACCACCCAGAGTTCTATCGAGCTCATTCCTCTGGTGCTCTGAACTTTCCCAGACTGATTAATTTCTATTAGTGGACAAAACAGGTAATGGTCTCCTTTGCGTAGCAGTCACCTCCCGCCTTACCTTTCATCCTGCCGAATATACTCCCTGAGCTCAACAGAGTTATTTGCAATGAATAAGGAGAGAAATTCTTTCTCGTGAGGTGGTTTCTGACCCAGATGCTCATTCTCCACATTTTTTCTTGGAAAAATACTTATTTTTAAACATATCATAAGAATAAATTATTCTCCCAATTCCCCTCTATCTATTTAATCTCTGAAACCTTATTGTCCCCATTCCAAAGCATACAAACGTGCACACCAAGAAATGTTTCTTTACAAATTGATTAACAAATGTTACTCATATTTCTAAATGATTTGTGTCATTTAAGGCATTTAATCCTCATGACTATGTATGAAGAAAGTTCTGTTACTATCTCTGCTTTACAGGTGAAGAAAGTAAGGTGTAGGGAGTTTAATTAACTTGCATACAGTCACTCAATTTCACATTTTGTAAGATAGGAATTGAAATTGTCACAAGGTAACCAGTGAGTTTAACCATCACACCATATGGTGAAGCTCTATTAGCCAAGTGAACACATTTGGAACATGTATCTGAGACTCGTACAGCTCTTGTAGGCCCACCGGGTCAGCCTTTCCACTGAAGTAACAAAGTAAAAATAAACACCTCCACCACTAAGTGACTGTCTCACAGCTGATTGTGCCCTGTGGATACTAAGCCATTGACCTGAATTGTTCCATCCAGTCCTGGCTTCAGCCAATTATCTTGTTTTGTTTTGGTAGTGACTTGCAAATATTACCTTCAGAAAATTCACAATGCATAATTCTAGTCAGAATCCCTGTCCAGTGTACACATTGTCTCACTAAAGTATGATAAGGTCAAACTCTATCTAATGACTTCAATTTAGAGAAAAGGAAAATGAAACAGAAACACAAACATACACATACCTGTCCCAAACACACAGAAAAAGAGGGCTTTGGTACAAAGCAATAGTAACATTTTTTACACTAATCAGTTCCATTTATGTTGTGATATCTCAGTATTAAACAGGGTAGCATGCCACAGCTCTAAAAGCCCTAAACTTTGGGCTTCTTTCTGCTGAATACTGTCTTGTAGAAAATTTAAAAAAAAATAATTTGCTGTTTGTAGAGTACATTCTGTAGGAATTTTCTCCTATTTTTTTGCGAATTATTGGTATGGAACATGCCTGTCGACCACTTACTGGGTTCTGAATACGGGAACCTTAAGAACTGCCAGAATGGAGTAAAAAGCTAAAGGTTTTTATGACATCCTTGTCATAGACAAGTATGTTTAAAATTTTGGGTAATTGCCAGGTATCACTCAGGTGATCCAAGTTACCTTCCATGACAGGATCACTTTACACATTGCATGTGTGCTTCCAATGAGGATAAAATATTACTACTGATATATTCCTGCTAAACACAAAAAATAGATACAATAGTGAGAAAATAATGAGACAAATAACAATTGAGGGACATTATACATAGTGGTGGGGTGGTGATTCATAGAAATCTTATGGTCACAGTATCAGAGAATGTCTGTAGTGGACTGAAGGAGCTAAACAGTTTTGGTAATGGCAAGAATGAATATCGTTTGGATGGCCCTCCTATCAGGAGCATTATTGATCTGATTAGTGAAACTGAGTAAACTCTGGAATTTTTTGTACTATTCATTTAACTATTTTGTAAGTTTGTGATTATTTCAAAATAACAACAAAATATTATGTAATTTGCAGTATGTAATAATTGAAAGCTAAAGAACCTCTTTACTCTAAAATATATGTAAAATGCTTAGTATGTACCAGACACTATGCTTGGCCCTGCGAAGAACAACTTAGTGAAGACATAGAACTCACTTAAATGACAGAGATAAGGACGAGGAGGATGAAGCTTTACCATAATAAGAGAGGCAGTGTGGCAAGGTGGCGAAAGGCCTGATGCCAGAAGGAAACAGCCATGGCGTGTAAACTCCACTCCTTACGTCTTAGTCATGCCAGAGTCATCCAGGGCAAATTATTTAATAACTATCTATCTAGGATTGCTCATCTGACAATCAAAATTATAAAATCTTACCGAGTTGGTTGCAGTGATTAGAGATATTGATTATGCAAAATGATCAGCAGAGCTTTCCAAACTTAGAATTCACACAATAACAGCTATTAATAGTAACATTAACATAAGGATAATAGTACGATTATTATTAAGACTTGTCAGCAGTGAAAAGCCACTTGAAAATTGGGTATGATATAAAATTTGCTAAGAGGCACATAGCAAAGTCTCAATAGAAAAAAAAAGGAATGAGTTACTATCTCTGTTTTAGGTGATCTAAGAGAATTTAATTAATTCCATGTGACTTCATGCCCTGTAGTTGTCTATGTTCATTACTAATACTCTAATTGCTCTAGAACTCATAGGAATTCTGGTCATCCATCCAATCCTAGATCTTCCTCCCATCCTTATAATCTTTGCTTGATTTCTAAAACTGAACTTCACTCTCGATTCACAGACTAACAGTGCAGTCTCTGTATCGGATCTGATGAGATCCTTTGAACTACACCCACACTGGTTGGTTTATCACATACTTTGTGTTGTTGGCCCTCTCGTCCTAAAGTGACACAGATTGTACTTCCAATGTCTACAGCTAAAAGTGCGACGGAGAGCCTGAAAGATGTTCATGTTTATTCACTTCTCTGACAAGTCTAGTGTCATGCTCCTGTTTGTCCCTGCCTGAAACATGCTGACATTCAACAACTGTTTCCCACTTAAATATTGCACCTGACTCAGAAGTGAAATTTTCTAGATGAGTATCTATTTGCTTGACTCATGAGGTGGTGTGTGGGTGCGTGAAGAGTTGGACCTGTATAGATGGGCCAAGCTAGGGCATCTCATATCAAAGCCTGAATAGCCATTGAAATGGACACATCGAGGTGATCTCCATGTAAGCTTGCTTAAGTATGGATATGACAGGGTAGCATATCTTCTACACATAAATTTGTGTTGGATGCGTTAGTGTGTTTTTTGAGTGACTGTTTTCAGACATATAAAATATTTAAACATGGATATATCTTTGCTTGTATGTGGAGTATGCATGGATAAAGGTGTATGTCTTGACAGCTTAAAGAGGAAAGGCCTTAAAAACACCCAAGGTCCTAGAAAGTCCTGCTGGTATGTGAATATAAATGTGGGCATTGGATGCTGGGTATAACTTTTATGGGCGTATTATATTACTTTTCTGTGAAAAATAGCAAATTACTACAACTTAGTGATATCAAACAATGTGCACATATTATTTTGTGTAATAGTTTCCACGGCTTAGGATGCCAGTCATGATTTAACTGGCTGTTCTGCTGTGCTGGGTCTTCAATCTCCCTCGATGCTGCAATTCAGGCATCTATGGATTTTTCTTTCTTTTCCAAGCTCACATGTTTATTGCCGAATTTGGTGCTTTAAGGCTATAGGAATGCTGCCCCATTCTACAACTAAATTTGTGGCTAATTCTTAGAAACTAGATAATGTCTTCAAGTTCTGGCCAATTAGTCTTTACATATTAAAAAGCCATATACATTCTCCGCATAAGCACAAGATGCTTTTTTTCTGATCTGCTGAAATAGATTTATATATGTTGCCACTTAAATATATGAATAGCTGTCCCATACCGTTGAAATACTGTGTTTGCTACACAAAAGTCAGCAAATCTTTCTGCATGCAAGCTCATGCGACTATACAAGGACCTATAATTCAATCAACATTATCTGTAATTCTGCATATCACATTGCTCACTATTACACTAGAAATGGGAATGGATTTGATACAGCCCTGGATTTTGATCCTGCTGAGCCTACAAAATGCAGACATTGCAGTGAGTCGAATTGAGGGGGAAACTGTGGGTTATGTTATTGTATGTGGCTACAGGCATCTGTTGTGAACAATACTCCCTTGCCTTAACAAGTGATAGCGAGTATGGAGACAGGGTTCCTACTGTCTATATAAAAATCAGTTTGAAAACACATTCATCTGAGTGAACATATAGGTGTGTATGGGTTCAGCCATTTGCCACTGCACATGGTAGTGATTGTGTACAGAAGCACTCTTAATAAGTATACAATAATATAAATCGACTTGGAGGTTTTGCCCTGAATGTATAGTTGTTGTAAGATTTGTATTTGAATAGAAAACTACTTATTTTCTTCTTATACCACCTACCATAGAGAAGCATTAGACCACACCCCAAACTGAGAAGACAATGAAAACAATATTGTGGAAAAAAAATTGTATGTGAAGAAAAATGTAAGGTCATGAATCTAGACAAAGTTGTGCTCTAGAGTACAAGGTGCTAAATGATGTCAAGTTTGACTTTGCAGAGGACACAAGCCTACTGATCTCTCTATTGTTATATTTTGTCTCTACTGCAAATTTTAATCTTGATTACAAACTGATATATATATATATATATATACACACAATGTGCGCAAGTACGTGTGTGTGTGTGTGTGTGTGTGTGTGTGTGTGTGTGTGTGTGTGTGTGTATTCTTATCTAAAATGCTGTTGCTGTGGCACTATGACTTTCTTTTATAGGGTGGCATCTGCTGCAAAACATAATCCCTCCAAAAAGAAAGATTGAAGGGTGATCACACTGCCTCTGTCATTTTCAGAGAACTGAAAAGTTTAAATTGCTTTCTGTCAATATCTCAAGTGTTACAAGAGATTATTTATTTATACATACACATTTTGCAAAAAGCATTAATATTTTAATAAAGGTTATTTTGGGGTCCAAGTTAAGGAATAATAATTCTTAACAACTTGATTGTCTTTCACTGTTTAGTTAGGCATGGTGAGCCAATAGGAAGAGATTTTCTTCACAACTGAGTAAGTTTAGAATATTGACTTTGCCTAAATGTGAAAAACACATTGCTGTACATACAAAAATGTCATATATCTGCATATTTATTGAACCATTCATCAAAAGACTTCATTGAAAATGTGATGCCTTGGTGGTAAATTTTTGTCACCATGGGAAATTTATTCATATGGAAATAACATCAAAAATTTATTAAAATGAAAATAGCATTTAATACAATGCTGAAACACTTACAGAGATGAATTTACAAAGGATTACGTACACCATAAAGGATAACCATAAATGGATTTTTCTAAGATTTCTCAAAACCCAAGGCTACAGATTAAGTAAAGGTCAAGAATTTTTAAAGGTAGTCAAAATTATTGAGTCTCATAACTCAAGATATGGATTTTTATTTTTTATTAGATCATAAAGCCTTTTTGTTCTGAGAGTAACATCAGCAGGAAGGCAGAATAGGAAGACCAAAGCTCTCGTTCACCTCAGGGACACACCAGCTAGCAACTGCATGAGGACAAGAAGGCATTTATGACTCAGAAACCAGGAGTTAGCTTGAAACGCCCCCTTTGTGTGCAAAGTACCAGAAAAACAAGATTACAAGAATAAGAGATTGGGCAATGGTTTCACTTTGACTAAATTTCGCTTCACTCAGGGCAGCACAACACCACACCAAAAAGGATATCTTGAGCATAACATGTCCTCAGTGTGGAACAGAGATTACAGGGCACAGATTCACCTTTTCTAGCATTTTCAAATCAGGAAGACCCACTTATATTTAATCTTTCAAAACGAACAGGGGAAGTCTGCAGGGCTGTCAAGTCTCTGATTAGCTGGGGTGAAGGAAAGAGAGGAGATTTTATAGCACATACCGATAGTGCTGGCAGCCCTGCCCAACCAGAGAGCCCATCACTGGTTCTGCACACCTCTGATGCAAAACTGCTGGCCTTGCGTGGGCAAGGAATGTGCTCAGATAATCTATTTGACTGGGCCCATCAGTAAAAAAATGTAATCTGGCCATGGGACAAAGCCAGCAGAGGCACTGAAGCAGAAATCACAGTCCTTGACCAGAGAGGACCAAGGAAACTGTCCAACAAGCATGCCAAACAGCAGAGTACTGCCTTGCCTCAGTTACTTTTTCGTTGCTGTGACTCAATACCTGATATCCACAAATTTAGGGGAGGAAAGGTTTACTTTAGATCACAGTTTCAGAAGGTCACAGTCCATTGAGGGGCAGCCGGCAGCAATCAAAGCACATGGCAGAGACAGAGGTGGAGGCAGCTTCTCAGGACATCACAAACAGGCAGGCAAGTTCAGACTAGTTGAGATGAGACTACTCCTAGACCCAGTCCTATTCTTCCTGGGAAGGCAGGAAGCAGCTTATACATCCTTCCAGGTCTCTTCCCAGTGATCAGCCCCTCCTGGATCCAGGTGTGGAAGGTGTGTCCACTAAATGCATTTAATCCTAACTTGCACACTTTTAATCCTAACTTAGACCCCTTGAATCCTACCTTACATGCCTGTAATCCACCCCTCCAGACTAGGCCCCAATCTACCAACAGCGCATGGTTCCATAGGCAATCCATTAACATTTAAATACATGAGAATTTGGGGGGACATTCCAGAGCCAAAACATAATAAGCCTGTAGTCTGTACTGTGAGACTAAACCGAGAACCTCACCTCACACTAAAGATCCACCTGCCACTGACATGGCCACAGTCCACACCTTGCAACTCTACTGAAAGTTAGAGCACATTTAACCACCACGTAAGTGGATGGGGGAACCTGTCAGCGAGCCCATCCAAGTGTTGATAAATAGTCGTCCCAACCATAAAACTTACAATTTTATCATGTTTAATTATTCCATTCTCAAACCCCATCCAATTACACAGCTCAATGTGCAACTGCACTCAAATTAAGAATCCAGGGAGTGGGGCCACTTGTACAAGGAACAAAGCCTACAGTCCTAAAAAAAAACCTGGCATAGTAGCTACAGAGCCAGGTCTGCAGGCCCACCTAACTGAGTAGTAAACCAGAGAGCACAGCCTTCAACTCTATCTGACCACAGCTTGGTTTTGTTTGGTATGTTTTGTTTGCTGACACTGGGGATTGAGGCCACATTTATTTGTTTGTTTGTTTGTTTATGTGTTTGTTTATTGTTTTAAGAGTGTTTTTTTTTAAACCATTAAGTTTTCCAGGCTGGGCTCAAATTACGATCCTCTAGCCTCATCCTCCCAGGGTTTTGGGATCATAGACCTGTGCTGCCAGGTCCAGTTTACAGGGTATTTTAAAGCCCAGCAGAAGCATCATTTGACCACATGGTCCAACAAAAGAGTCATCTTGACTTTGACTGTAGAATCAAGCCAGCAGACTTACAGAACTACAGAGGAGCCCAGCCACCATCCCATCAATCCTAAGGGAAAGGGCAGCATCCTTTGCCACACAGTGATTCAATCAAATCTTTACCAGCCTGTGTATATGAACAGATGTCTCATACAAAACCCTCATCTTAAGTGACCAGTGAAGCTCTGTCTGGTGAAGCCAAGCAGTAAAGACTTAAAAAGTTAATGTTTGGGCACAAACGCAATAATCAAAAATAATCAGAGAAATACCACCAAATGGAGATAGTAAAGCTTTAATGACTGAACATGCAGTAGAGATCTATGGGCTGACTGACAATTCAGAATAATCCTGATTTGAAAAAAAAGTTTGTTGAACTATAGAAAAACTCAGATGAAACCAAATGAAATTAGGAAAATAGCACATTAAATTAAATTAAACAAAAGAAGTAGAAAAGATTAAATTAAAAATAAAACTGAAATATTTGACCTGGTGCATATTACCTTGTAGGTGAAAAATTTAAGAAAGAGCTTCAATATCAAGCACAATAAAGAAAAAGGAAAATTCTGTGAGTTCAAACACAGATCTTTTGAAATTTTCTACAATAGGAGCAAGACAAGAAACCAAAAATGTAAAAAAATAAATAAATCCTGTCCGAAATTTTCAATTCAAACCATAAATACAAAATGAGAGAAAAATAAAAAGAAACGAGAAAAAAAAGCACAGCCTAATTAAAGACATAAAGTCTGAAAACTTCCCAAACTTGGCGACAGAATTTGACATTCATATTTATGAAGCCCAAAATTCAAAATAGATGAAAACCGCAGATGTCTTCATCAAGACACATTGTAATTAAATTGTCAAAAATCAGAGACAAAGAATGATGAAAGCAGCAAGACAGGTGACTCCTTACATATATGATAACCATAATATCACTATTAACAGATTTTTTTTTAGTAGAAGCCCTAAATAAAGCTCAGGAATGTATGAGTGGCACATGGAAAATACTGAAAGAATATAACTGCCAACCAAGAATATTGTATTTGGAAATACTTTCCATCATATATGAAGGAGAGAGAAATACTTTAGCTAAAATACAAGGACGGAGAGAGTACATCACAACTAGGCCTACTTTAAAAGAATGCTGAAGGAAGCTCTCCGTGTTGAAATGTAAAGATAGTTATTAACAATGGAAAAAGATAGGAATTATAATAGGCACCTGGAAAAGTGAACATATATTCAAATTAAGATTTCTCCAAACTTGTTATTGTTCTATGTAAATCATATTTGTTAAAACGTTTTAAATTACAAAACTGTCATGATTTGTTAAAGAACACATAATGTAAAAATATGTAAATAATAAAGTCAATAATCCAAAATCTGAGAATAAAAATACTACTATAGCACTTTTGTCTAAGACTGTAGTTACATTTTTGTCAGCTTAAAAATGCTACCATGCTGTGCATATAAGTTTCATGGTAATCAGAAAGAAAAAATATAGTTAATACACACAAAGATATGACATGAATCAACATATGATGCCACAGAGTCATCAACTGAAAAAGTTGCAGCAACAAAGAAACAAAAGGACTATAAAACAGTCAGAAAATTAATAAAAATATTTTACCCAATAATAGCATACATATAAATCACACAAACCGATTATTTCTTAAACTGAAAACACAGTGACTTAATAGATTTATTAAAGTGATATCCTACTAGATGTTGTATATAAAAATCACATTTTAGTTTTAAGGACACACACACAGACTACAAGGGAAAGGATGAAAAAACACATTTCATACAAATGGTAGCCACCAGAAGAGGAGACCATACTTACACTAAATAAATAAACTTTAATTAAACAAACTGTCATAAGAGACAGAGAATTCTAAAATAAAATGTTCAATTCATCATAAAGCTCTATTACTTGTAAATATTTATGTAAACATACTAAAATACCTAAGTATATAAACCTAAATTAAAGGAAAAATAAATGTAAATACAATAATAGCAAAAAATATTAACCCATTATTAACACTGGATAAAATAACAAATAAATTAACAGAGGAAAATAACACTTTAGGACCAGCATGGTAGCATTTTTAAGCTGCTGTTGCTGGCCATGCTGTGCTTTTCTTAGTTTGCAAAATCAGCAAGAAAATATGTTTTTAAATACGTACAAAGACTCTTTCTACACTGTTGACTTCATTCCTTTTTCTTGAAGAAAGTTGATTTGCTTTCATTTTGTTTTATACATTGTTCTATTTTTGGCACTTTTGTAATAATGCTAAGAATTCTCCTCTTAAAATAAGTGACACTAATAAAAATAAGACCAATGAAAGAAAATTGTAGGCTAAACACGTGGAGAAAAAAGGGTATTCTCACTGTGAAATACAAACATATATTGTAAACTTGTTGTAAAAATTTAATAAGTACAAAAATAGACTTGAATATTTTGTGATAGTAGAACACTTTCTACACAGGACTTTATTTTTTACAGTACTAGGAAGGCATCCAGGGCTTTGGGCATGCTCAGCAAGCAATTTACATCTTTGCCACTGACCCAGCTCTCTAAATAACATGTTAATATAACATAAAAGAGACGAAGTAGAGATTACTCAATAAATAAAACAAATTAAATTGACGAAAGAAATTGATATATCTAACTTCACACAAGATGTTAAAAAAGGTTTAAAAGGATCCCAAATATACAACATGAAATCAGAAACACATGAAGAATTTGAATTATTTGAAATATTAGTATAATTTTTAAAATGGAAAGAATCATGTAGGCACAGAAGCTAAGAAAGTCATCCAAAATAAAGATTAAATGTAATTCAGCTATCAACAAATCTTGTTAATCAAACCAGAAATTAAAACAAGTAAAGGATACTCATGACAGATAGAGCAAAGGATTAGCAAATTGAACTAACACAGGATGCCATTGTCCTGGTAGAACAGGACAGGTATTTTGGCAGCTAATTTAGTTAGTCAGCTTGAGCCTCCAAGGGGATTAATAAAGTGTACCTCTAGTGTGTCCTAGTGGATCGTGGAGGCGGGGCTTTGGGGTCCCTCGGTGGTCCCTTGTCCTTTGTTCAGTGGTACTGCTCTCCTGCGCTCCCTTCCTACTGCTGCCACAAACTGAACAGCCTTTCCCTGTCTATCCCTTCCTCCGTGATGGTTCTGCATCAGAGAAAGCCAATTATGGACCAAAACCTCTGAACCAGGAGACAAATTCAACCTCTCCTCCTTTAAATTGTGGCTGTCAGGCAATTTGTCTTAGCGATGGGAAAGCTGACTAATACGGGAAATTGGTAACACAGAAGTGAAGTGGCACTGTGACTATACCTGGCCATGTGGTTCAGAAGATTTGAGGCTGGTTTCCTTGAGGAAAGAGTTGGAAAATGTTTGGAGACTCCAGCTAAAGATTTCCTAAGTAGATTGGTTGTGATGCAGCTAAGTCGTAAGTAAAACATCTGGGAGTGTCATAAAAGCATGACTTTGAGTACCGTACTCGGTCCCTGGTCTTCTTCTAGAGTGCTGCTTTGGTGTTTTGCTTTCACGATATCTTCCCCCCCATTTTATAGATATGCGTAAGTGCAAAACTTAAGGTTTACAGTGAAGTTGAGCATTTTGTGCACATACGTATCTTGTCAAGGTGACAAGGGCTTTCCCACTCTTCTTCAAGATACCTTTACCTAAGCACCTTTTTGTTACTCTGAGATCTTCACAATCCTGCCTTGGAGCCGGCTAACCACGGACTGCGTCTCTGAAAGGCGGAAGCAAATAAACTTCTCCTGTTTGTGCACGGAGGGTAATTTTTCCCCACCAATGAGAGAGCACAATAATGCAGCTACATATCCAAACAACTTTCTCTATTACCAATTATGTACAAAATATTTGTCTGGAAAGGAGAAAACGGGAAAAATAAAAATTATAAAGTCTTATGCTAAGTTGTAGCAATTTTCTTCGGGAGTATTTTAATTAAGTAGTTTACACTCATAAGTGACAGTATAGTCATATAAACTAAAAATCACTAAGCAAATCTTGTTATTATTATTAAACCTATCTTTTTAGCTTTTTCCCAGCATCTATAACAATCATTATATCATTTTCCTACTTATATTTATCAATTTATTACACATATTTTTACAGATAAAACAAAAATAACTTTAAATGACCCTGTTATATAAGAGACTTTTATTTTTGCTTTTCCTCCAGTATTTCTGGCTCTTGCTTCAGGAGACTGGAGTAGTTTAACCAGTGTTGAATTCTGCTGCCAAGTCAGTACATATTATAAACAGATAATGCTATGAAAACTTTGAGCTTTCCATGGAAGTGCCTCGATAAAATATTAATAGATTCTGTAGGAAAACCCTAAAGTTCACTACAATACCTTGCAAAAGATACAGTTAATTGTCATCAGTGGACATAAAAATACTCAAAGCAATATCAAGGCCTTGAATTTGATTCTCCAACGCCACACAATAGCTAGGCGTGCTGATGCACACCCATAATTCCAGCACTCTGGAAGTTTACGCCAAGAAGATTTCTGTGAGTTCAAGGTCAGTCTGGGCTATATAATGACTTCGGGACCAGCCTGAATTACAGAGTGAGACCCTGTCTTGGAAAAACAAATGAAAAAAAAAAAAGAAAAGAAATAAAGAACAAGACAAAAAAATTAGTTAGGAAAATAAATTTGAATAATATATATTTGGTATCAAATTGGCAAGTATTATTTTTCATGGTAACTTATGTGTGTCTATGGAAAAAGTAAACTTCCAAGCCCATTATTAAAGTGATTTAGAAGAGAAAGAGAGACAGGAGGAGACGGATAGAGAAAGAGGCCATCCCGTGGCCTATGATTCTATGTCTAAAAAAGGAATTTAAAGAAAAACAATGTACTGGAGAAGGTATTTTTATCAAAGATACTCAGCACAATTATGTTAGCATTATGTGTGGAAAATATATAAGCCAATTGGTATATTGAAAATGTGGTGATGGTTACCATTGATACATGTTAGCATTCTACACACTTATTATCCTTGTTTGTGATAAGTTCCCCACAACATAAATTTGACTGCAAATATGCCAAAATATGAATTTGTATGTGAAGAGAACAAAGAATGAAAAGTTTTGTGAAGCCTGAAGATTTTACAATTTTAGGCAATATAAGTTTATGAATATGAAATAAAGCACATAAATATTCATCTAGAATAATAAGAGGTATTATAAGTATTACAAAATTTACAAATATGATGAATAACAAAAATTGCAATTCAGATCCATGAATTTTATAAAAGTTAATTAACTTCCTGACTCATCACTAAAATACATATTTTTTTGTGTGTCGTACTGGGAATTTAGCCTAGGTTCTTCACAGTGAGCTACATTTCCACAACTTTTTATATATTTAGTTTTGATTTTGAGACATGTTCTGCCTAAGTTACGAAGGATAGACTTCAACTTACCATCCTCCTGCCTCAGCCTTCCAGAGTGGTGGCATTAGAAGCTGAGGCCACAAAGTGCTGTAATTTATAATACCCTTGGGTATTTTGGGCTGTATACTGTTCACTTTTTCCTGTAACAATGCTTTTGTAATTTCCTTTTGTAGAAATCTGACAGATAATTCAAATTTTCCTCTTGTGTATTTGCTCATATTTAAGAATTGATACTTCTGAAATATTTTCCTAAAGCATCACTATTTTTTATCACCTATGTCATATATGTGAACTATGACACCTGATTTAGATCATCTCTATCACATGTTCTTGCTATGTGAGCTGTCATAATCACACTTACCACTTAAAGGAAAACAACATTCATTCCTTATAAACATATACATTTGCATGAATTCTATTTTATCTGATTTCTTTTTGAAAAAGACTTGTTTTCTCAAGATGATAATATTTCACACTTTGAAGTATTTGTAGTATATTAATATTTATGTGTTTTGCAGTGTATAATCTATATTATTTAAGTGTTAAATTCAAAAGTTTAATGTGGATTTTAATTCTGCCAAGAAAAATAAGATAGTTAAATGACTTGCAGAATGTCCTGCTCTCTGTAACTGCTGTCTTCAAGACAGAGACAATCATGTGCGTTTGAATATGAGGGTGTATGCAAGGCACCCCTATTGATCATAATCATTCACTTCATATTTAAAAACACGATATTGTGTGCTTTTTCACTGTAAGAGTTTGAAAGTCTTTTTGTTGAATGTGTTACGCCTAAGACGCATATTTACATGATAAACTTGGAACCGCAGTTAATTCACTGATGATTTTATAAAAATTTAAGCTTTTCTTCATGCTATTTGGCTGGCATTATGGATAACTATTAAGAAAGAAAATACATGTTCATGATTACCATTTACATGTTGAGTCACCATTTCACTGCATGCATCACTGACACAGCTGCAACCCTCCACATGCCTGGAACTAAGGATGGCCCTTTAAGATGGTTGGAAGCACTAATCATTGACCTCCAGTGTGTGGATTTCAGCTTCCAAAATTTCCCTGTAGATGATATACATAAAATAAAACTTAACTGGCCCTCCAGGGGGACATCAGCCCTGTTCCCTGGGAAATCAAACTTGAAAACTTTTGCCAAACCTGTCCATGAAGTTCTGTTGATTGATCTTCTGTCCCTTGGCAAATATGGTTTTGGAAAAGCTGTACAGTGTCTTTTGACATTTGACCCTGTCCAGCTCTGTTGTGCTTTTTGAAATCATGTTGCTGTTTGATCCCAACTCTTAGCATTCGCGATTTGTCTGCCTTTATATTTAGACCTTAGTTTTGGCTGAAGTTTCACAAAGTATCACCTCCTTACTTTGCAAACAGAATGGTTAAGGATATATCCTCAGTGAATTAACACACAATTTTCTTCTTAGAGGAACATACTGATTCTTTAGACAAAATAATTGATTACATGAATGTACAGTCACTGTGTCAAAGAGTGGTTACCATATTTTATGAGGCATTTTTTTCAGAAGAGAGAAATTCCATATTTTAAAGCTGCCTGAATAAGGAACAATTCTGTAAAAATGACAAGAATATTCTTTCAGAGATTCTAGAGCCTGATATCTCAGTACGGTGTGGGCACATGTCTTTTCTGTTCACTTACTATGGTTTTAGCAGAAATATTACATGATATCGTTTATGACAGGGATCTCTAATATAAGACCACTTTTTATAATGTGAATACAATTATCCTAACGTGCTAAACAGAAAATTAAATAATTAACACAGCTAATACTTATCGAAGCTTGTTTGGTTCTGATAAACTGTTACGTGTGCTTCACATACATCACTTCAACCTGCACGCAGTCCTCTAAGCTGGTAGTGTCAGTATCTTGCAGATGGAGAAGCCAACACATGATGACGAAGCAGCTTGCTCAAAATCACGATTAGTGAGTGGTAGAATAACAATTGAAATCCAGGCATCTGGATTCTATGACTTATGCGATTAACACTGACTGTGTTATTCTCATTAACATTTATGAAGAATGACTTTGAAACTTATCATGGACATATGCCGTGTTCATGGATACATTAAAATAGGAATATTCCTTAGGTGACTATAGTGAAAGGCTTGTTACTCCATTGTGGCACTTCATTTCTGGCTGATGTTTGTGGCCTTCTAAGCAGGCTAATTGTTGGAGCGAGTGAGTCAGGCATAAGGAAGCTACTGGGCTTTGTAACTACCTCACTCCTGAGTATAAGAAATGTTTCAAGCAGGTTGTGTTTTATTCTCCTTAAACATCATGAAAATTGGCAGATAATGTGGGAACTTAGCCGGCTGTTTTAGCTCAGTTCATAGTCAGAAAATGTTCATATAACTGTCTTATGCATAGAAAAGACCCTTATGAAAAAAAAAAAACCTCTGAGTTTACTTTGTATAAATCAACGTATTTCTGAACACAAATTTTACTTGTGGGTGTCCCGGATGGATTGAGTAGTGTTACTGATGGATAGAAGTATTGCTTTCTGAATGTATCAGCAGAATGCTTCCATCCTGGCCTTCTTCAGGTTTGAATACGTTTATTGAAATTAAAGCTATTCATCACATTAATGCTGTACTGTCATTTATAGTTAAGAAATAAAACACTTTCCATCTTCTTGCAAAAAGAAACGAGGTAAAATTGACACTGGTACTGAGAAAAGGCATCAGCCAATATCATTGAAAAAAAGCGAAATTATTTGAATAGTGAGAACGATGCACAGAAAACATCCTTATTCACATTTTGAACTAAGACATGCAGCAGTCCAGAAGCAACATTACTCACGATGGCTTTACGTGGGCAGTACAAGGCAAATTCCACCAATGTTTCATCAATATTATGAGGAAAAGGAGTGAAATAAATATTCTATTTTGTTCTCACTTAATACCACATCAGTGCTTTCTACAATCCATGTGTCTTCTGACCATTTCTGGAATGTGCCAGTCTCTCTTTTGCCTCAGTAAAGTTTTACTTGCTGTTTCTTAAAACTGGAATTAGCTTCCTCTTCCTTGTAACCTCGGGTCACTCTTTTTCCTTTCCAGGTCCCACTTAGAATGCAACGCCTCAGAAAGACCGCCAACCACCCCAAAGGAAGCTGCTCTAGTTTCAGTTTTATTCTCTAATATGTAGCCATTGGTTTATTTTCCTTCTTTAAATTGTTTATAACAAGCTTTATCGTGTTAGTAGAACATTTTTGGCTATTCTGCTACAACCTAAGTTCCATAGCGAAAGGGATCTCGGGAATTGTGTTCATTGCTATATTTGCAATGCTTGACATTTAGGAGATACTCAGTAAATATTTACATGAGGAATTAACAAATTGCCATCATACTCACTATCCCAATGATTAAAAGTACTAAAGTATTAAGAAGCTCTGGCTGAAATGTAAGATCTTTAGCTGTACATGTTCATCACAAACAATGAGCTTACAGCAATAGTACTGAGAAGACAAAAAAACTTCATGGAAGATTTCGGAGAAGATGTATCCAGGGGGTTTTAATGTTTGACATTATTTGTCTCTGGCTTTTCCAAAGTCTACCTAGTCCAGAGAGCTCTGTCCTACATGTCCTTCATCGTGCTCATTTGCTACTTTCCTGCCGTTTCTCTGTAGCAATTTGCCTGAACACAAAGGAAGGTCTTCAGTGTAGCCAGACCCAACCTCTGGGGAAAAAAACTAGGTAAGTTGCTACTAGTAAATAAGCTTCCAAGGATCTCACCGAGGACTCCTCCTGACAATGCAATATTTGTAATATTTAGTCGTTTTTACATCTGGAAAATGTCAGGCCTGACACTATACCACTCAAGCAAATCAATATGTGTAACAATATTATGTAATTTAAAGATTTTCTGGGTTAATATGGTGGGTCATACAGGTATTGAGCATACAACATGAGAACCTGAGTGTCCATTGTTGAGTACCAAAAGTTAATCTAACTATGTGTGTAAAATAACTACAACATTTGCACAATTACCATGATTGTCAATGCCATTAGTAATTCCAAATCCTGAAAACAGCAAACAAATAATAAACTCTTATTATATTTGATGAGGCATTTCAGAAATTCACGTAGCATTTGTTAATCAGGGAAATTATGATACTTATATTAAATCAAATTGATCTCTTTATTTTATTGGTTGATCTGGGCTTGGTGGCACAAGCCTGTAATCCCAGCATCTTAGGAGGCTGAAGCAGGAGGATAACAAGTTTAAGCCCAGCCTGGGCAGTGTAGCAATTTAGTGAGATCCTGCCTAAAAATCAGAAATAAAATGGGCTGGTGATGTAGTTCAGTTTGAAGGTAGTGGGCTCAATCTCCTGTATCACAAAAAATTAAACCATTGACCCTCTTATTCCATTACTTGGCTTTATTCTAATTCAGAGTATAAATTTTAAACGAGAGATTGCATCAGCACCCATTCACTTGTTATCTATCCACCACCGCCCCAAGTGTTTCAAACACTGCAGATGCAAGTCAAGCACAACCTGGTAGAGGCTGCAACTCAGATCCACAGCACTATTTTTCCTGAACCAGGTTATGTGAATACTTCTATAAACACCATATCAATGTTCCAGCCCTGTGTCTCCTAGTTTTCCCGGGAGTCTCCAAGAACCATATCTGTTAGGGCTGCTCATTGCCATATAGACACAGTCTTAGAGGAAATGGAATGGGATAGTTATCCGGAAGTGCGACAAGGGCTGTAAGTATGAGCATGAGATGCTATTGCACAAAGATAAATGACCCCTTCAGGGAGTGTGAAGTATGCCAGAAGTCTTCTAGGAAGAGGCAGTATCTATTCCGAGGCCTACAGAATGGCGAATATGACCTTACTTGCTAAGAGTGAGGGTAACATGTAAAGATGGTTTGCGTAATGCCAGAAAGAACTTCATGTGACACATTCCAGAAAGAAGATAAAGGATTCATTTAGTTTCATCTTGGGGAATAAAGTCAGAGTATATTATGAAGAAGAAAAAGTTTAGCTAAATGATGCTGGCAGGAGTATTGATCACCAGGTCAAGAAATTATGGACTCACTTAATAATGGGTTCTGATAAGTGAGTGATTAATTTTGTTTAAAGTTTCATAGAGATGACCTTAAAATGGAAAGTTAAAAGCAGGGAGGCCAAAAGTTGGAAATTTCTGCATAAAAGCATGATGGTCTTCCCTGAGCTAGTGACAGAGGAAATAAAGGAAAAGCATTACAGTCATATTTAGAGTAAGAAAGTAAGTACAAATTCTAAGAATGCCATCAATAACTTCAGTTAGAGTCATTAAGTGAATTCATTCTTCCATAAAGCAAAATGCCCAGATGTCAGGCTCGAGATGCTTAGGCACTTATTTGCTCTGTAAGTTTTTCCCATGTTACCTAACCATAGCCGAGGCTCAAGTTGTCTCTACCTATTGGCAAACGCACTGTCCCATTCAACTCACTGGGCTCGACATGGAAAAATCATATGTCTCCACACTGACAATTAGTAAGGACTTTTTGATTTGTTGTGGGCTCACTAAAACGTGGCATGTGTTGAATTGTCACTTCATGTCTGATGATCGTTTACTGTGGCAGCTAACTCATTTTTCTTCTTCCAAAAAACTTCTTTTTTTTTTCTTCTCAACATCCACTGGATATTTCAGAATATTAATTTTTTCAATTGAGATAAAAGCTGTGGCAAAATAGCTACAAAAAAAAAAACGGTTTTTAAATAGTTTGGAAAATTGTGGAAATATATTTGCCTTTACCTCTAGTCAACTCCTGAAAACTTATTTAATTTCTTAGTATCATAACAAGACACAGGTCACATGGTCAGCACTATAGAAAACAGATAAAGGTGAGATTTGCAGTTTACCTTTAAGGGGACAAAACTCACTAGGAAGACAGTACATCAATATCACACCACAAGATATATTTGAAAGTACTCATTGAAAGGGATAAGCCAAATGTTACTGGAATTCCAAGAAGAATGCTATCGCAGGAGACAATTATACACTGAGAAAGCAAACAGCAGAAAGCCCTGCCTTAGGACCCTTGATTGGAACATCACCTAGCACCACCAATCAGCAGTTTTCCCATCAGTAACACTTAGTGAAATTGTCCTGGGCATGTCTCAGAGGTGTGTCTGAATGAACTGAAGTGACAAGCAAATCAGGGCTGAATAAATGTGTGGAAGGCAGACACTACAATGTGTTGTTCCTCTAAGCAACATATTAGTACAAAATTAAATGTGTGTCTCCTATTCGTAAAGAAGAACGGAGAATTGCAAACCCCGGTGTCATTAAAAATGAAATTTCTAGTCCAGGTGGGCGATGACTGAAAAAGTTTTCCAAAACCACTCCAAACTTGTAATCCGTCCTCAGTAAAGAGCTTTGGCCCGAAAGTTGGGTGTGGTGGTACAAACCAGTAATGCCAGCACTTGGGAGGATGAGACATGAGGATTGCCATGACACCAAGACTAGCCTAGACTACAGAGTCAGACTCCATTCCATTTTTATTTTTCCCCTAAGTCTACAACCAACCCGACTGGCTAACAGACATGATAGCTTCTCTGAGCTAGTGTAATAATATGACACTGGAACAGCATAGTACAATGTTTTCAAAGGAACATAGGATGACAACAACCTAACCCAGGTGAAGAATCCAAATGACATTTCTTGGACCAGCAAGATTTCAAATGTCACAGCAGACAAGTGGCTGGCAGTGAGTCATATGGAAAAAAAAATAAGCCAGGACATTTCTTTTCCACAGCATTATAACTATGCTACTAAAATGAAAATTACTTATTTCCAGCTGGTAAAAGTGTGACATGATCCTGCTCCTGTTCTAGTAATGTATTAGTTATGAAGAAGCACGATGGGTCTTTAGTAACTCCTGCTGGAAGTAATCTAAAATTAAACATCCTGCAACTTTTCATTTCTGTCACGGACCACAAGTGTAATCAATTTTTTTAAAGATAGTCAAACTGGCAGGTTATTTAGAAATTCCTTTTTAAAGTGACATGCATGATTGTATGAATGAACCCATGCAGATAAGTCGCAGTAATAGCACTAATTGGAGCTGCAAAATTGTGAGCAATGTTACTAAGTAGCAGCACTCGGGTGAGATGCAGGACACGAGAACAAAACATGAAGTGGGAAAGGGCACATTTCTTCCACGTTGGCTTTGCCAGGCAGGTGTTAAAAGCTAGACTCTGTTGCCGCTTAGTCCTGAGATCAAGTCTCACCGCTGTGACTTACCATATTTAGGACTTCATGAAAACGACCTTCTCTAATTT
This sequence comes from Ctenodactylus gundi, assembly GCA_004027205.1. Taxonomy (NCBI): domain Eukaryota; kingdom Metazoa; phylum Chordata; class Mammalia; order Rodentia; family Ctenodactylidae; genus Ctenodactylus; species Ctenodactylus gundi. Next base: position 65,790 of record PVKB01005847.1, read on the forward strand.
TTTCTTTAAAATGTGTATATTAGGTGTATCTTATATACATTATAAAATGTATGTAAAGTGGATACCTTATGCCTGTAAACGTATAATGAATACATATATGTAATATCTCCTTTAAAGATTGTATTATAAACATCAGCATTGGCATTAACATGATCTTCTTTTGCACTTTTCTTTGAATACATATGTATTAAAGATTCATTTTTATGTTAATTACATACAACTTGTGGAACCCTGGCATTATTATTGATACCACTTGGTGACATTTCAGTATGCTGGACACTTGTTACCCCATTAACTCTCTATTTCTCTAAGAGTTAGGCATTCTTATCCTGGCAGAGATGAGCTAGGCTTCACAGCAGAGTGAAACTGGAATCAAAGTGGAGCTGGACAGTAGGGTCTGCATAGATCCCATGCCAGGCCCACTCTTGAAGGGACAAAGAAAATGATCCCGCATCATTCGGCTGTGCTGTCAGCAGTCAGGCATTGGCAGTGTCAGGGCTAGATCAACTCTGACTCAGTACCCTAAATCGAGGCCGTTTTGAGTACCTGACAAGTAAGTCTGAGTTTTTCACTGATAGAAGCAAAAGACATCAGAAACTGTACTAAATGTGTTGTGTTGGGTTTTTTCTGAACAGTATTCATTTTGTCATGATGAATAAATATGCATAAAATTTAATTATACATCCCTTGGGCTCTAGGCTCATCCCTCTGTCCTACACTCCTGTCTGCCCCCAAGTGGCTGCCATTATGGCCCCAAAGGGGCCAATTATATCCGGCTCTGAGTGACAGAAGCCCCACCTACCTGAGGCTGGCTCCAGGCACAGAGCACACCTGCACACCGAGAAGACACTAAGCACTCATAGGATTCAGTTTCGTGGGGGTCCTGCGTTCCACAGTAACATGAGCCGTCAACAGATGAAAGTAGAAGCAGATGTCAAGGACAGATGTAGCCAAACATACAATTTCCTCATTATCTAGAATGGTCTCATCTTCCACACTGCTGCCAGAGTTGTCATTTCCACGTGATCTGGTCATTAGAGTTGCAGCTTATAAATAGTGCCTGGCTTTCTGTTGTTCATAATCGAAAGTAAACCCTGATGCATCTTCTTGTATGCATGTTCCATGATGCTATTCTCCCACCACATAGTAAAGCACCAGAACATATTATAAATCATTCCCACAATGTGAATTCAAATATCTGTGCCTTGCATGTCTGGTTTGCAGGCTTGGAGAGCCCTCTGTCCCTTTGTGTGCATGATAATTTCCTACAATTTCCTTCAGCTCAAGCTCAATACTCATCTGTTCTCAAGAGCATTACCTATCCTGATTGTTGCTCATACTTTACAAACTACAAACTGGCACTTAATGTTGTATTTAAAAATTATTGCACTTTACCTATCCTCTTCACTTGTACTCTAAGCTTTTCGTTTTTGTAAAATATCTACTTTGTACTTCACTTCTTATTCTTCTTATAAAGGTAATGCAACCTCATCATTGAAGTGTTGAAAAGCACAGAACAGAGCGTCACAAAAAAGATTCAGTGGCAACAACCTTCCTCAGAGATTGTTAGTACTAATATTTGGGTATGTTTATGACCTCTCTGTCTCTGTCTCTCTCTCTCTCTCTCTCTCTCTCTCACACACACACACACACACACACACACACACAGTCATATGAAATAACTGAGGAATAAAGATCCACCAGAAGAGAACATGTGGCATATTTGAGAGAATGAAATAATATGAAAAGGCTGGAGAATGCAGAGAAATAGTGGCATGTCATCACAGCCTAGAACAGTAGCTCCCACATTGTTGGCATTGTGACCTACAACAAGAAATGCATTGCATTTATAATGGAAGCAAATGATTCTGGACACACCCTTACTATTTGGGATGCAGTATTTAATGTTCCATTGCATTTTATCCCATCCTCTTTTGTGTGTAAAAGAAGATGCTGTTCATTACCAACAAAGTTGATTTCTTGATCCTACTGATGAATTCCAGCCGTAGCGTGAAAAACTCTGCTGTAGAAGTAGTCAAGGGACAAGTTGAAAAGGTATGTGTAAGCCATACTAATAAATATGGGCTTGATTGGTGCATTAATGAGTTTTGACATGGCCCTTGAATGTGATGATCAGACTGATACTATGGGAAGCTCACAGTAGTGGTCGAGAGGGGAGTAAAACTGGTGTTGGAATGCAGGTATATGACAGTACAAGATTCCAAGTAAGCACACGGATAGCAGTAAGGACATGATTAAGGAGATTCAGGAGATGCCTGAATTTTCCATCGTACTAAGCATGTCCACATGCATGACTGACTACTCACCAAACAGCATTCAAATGTTCAGGGCAATCATGCCAATCAGAGAGGAGCAGTCCAAGTTTAGTACCAGTTTGTTTTTTTTTTTAAGTCAGTGAATGAGAGAATTATGGCATGATTTATTGATCTATGAATGCCTGGGGAAAGAATGCTATTTTGTTTTCATTGGGGAATGCTGAAGACATGTAACTCTGGTGAGAATGAATTATCTGTTACACTTCACCTGGTGACCAGCAGTTGATGAATTGACACGGTTAGATATTGGAATCTGGCACTAAGTGGAGATGCCTATAGGTTAGAGGATGTCATACGTAGAAAAACTGATTTAGTTTCATGGATGAGAAATACCAAATAACAGTGTTTTCAGTAAAATAGGTCATTTCTTTTTACATTGAAGGGTGAAAGTAAACAGTTATGGGGTTTTGAGAGCTCTTAAATTTTCTCCCATCAACCCTGTATGAAAACTTCATTTTACATTTGACATGAACTAATTCAGCCAATTATCTTTTGAGCAGCAGAATGAATAAATGGGTTAAAAAGTAATCATGTCCTCTCCTTTTAAAGACATGTCCAGAGGTACACACATATCACTAAACCTTGGAGTTTATGGCTAGGTGGTGGAAATGCAAATGAGCCGTCAGTTTAACATAGTTTCTTACACAGCTGAACTTTTTTTTTTTACTGCATGATCCACCAGATTTCTATGCATTTAGCCATATAAGTGGAAAAGTCACATCCACACAAAAGCTTCCATTCAGATATTTAGAGCAGTTTTATGCATAAAACGTGGAAGAAACTAAGTGTTCCTCAGTAGATACATTACTCGGCTTTTCCTTCACTGTGATACAGCACGTGATACCGAAAACATAAAGGAGGACAGGCTGAATTTGGCTCAGGGTTTCAGGAAACAGCACGGTAGAAGAATATGGATGATTCAGAGGAAGACAGTTTTTTATTCGCTTTTACAATTTTTAATTTTTTTATTAGATGTTTATTTTATTTTTATGTTTTTATTTATTCTGTGGAAGCAGAAAGACAATGAAGGAACCAGGGACCAGATTACATCTTTGAAGTTGGGTCCAATGACCTGACTCCAAGTAGGCCTCACCTCCTAAAAGCACATTTATAAAGGGAATAGTGTGTCCCCAGGATCTAATCACCATCTGAAAGGCTCATCTCTGAACATATGCGATCCTGGGGAGGACGTCTTAGATATAAAGCATAGTATTAATGAGTGGATAAATTATTATATATTTGACAAGAAAATATTATTCAGTGACAAAAAGAAATGAGCTATCAATTCATGAAAAGATGTGGAAAACCTAAAATGCATATCACAAAGCCAAGTAAATCAATCTGAAAAGGCTACATATGATTGAAAATGCAGTAAAAGGTAAAACCATGGAGACAAGTGATGGAAAAGCATGACACAAAGGAGTTTTAGAGTAGTCAACTATTCTGTATGATTCTATAATCGGTAGAAGTAACTGCGTTTGTTAAAACTGTTAGGTTGTAAAACATGGGTGCATCCCAATGTAAATAACAAGCTTTGAGGGATAATTATGCTCACACAGATGCAAAGGTTTGCACAAGTGAACCACTGCGTCTGAGAATATTGTCAGTAAGGGAGGCTGCTGTGGATGGGCAGAAGGTATAGGGGAACCTTAAGTACTTTCTATTCAGTTTAATTTCTATTTACTGTGAACCTTAAGCTACTCACAAAATCTATTCATAACTCCAGGTACAGTCTCTAAAAAGATTTTAAAATGTATTTTATAGAAACCCAGAAGCAGTGATTCAAAATGCTGAAGCAGGAAGATCACAAGTTCCATGCTAGCATCGGCGACTTAGTGAGACCCTGTCTAAATAAATAAATAAATAAATAAATAAATAAATAAATAAATAAAGCAAGCAAAGAACCTGGGGATTTAGCACAGGGGTAGAGCTTTTGCCTAGTGTGTACAACATCCTGGGTTCCTTTGCCCAGTGTTGCAGAAAAAATGAGAAAGAGGGAGGGAGATAAAGGGAGAGAGAGAGAGAGAGAGACAGAGACAGAGACAGAGACAGAGACAGAGAGACAGAGAGACAGAGAGATCCAGATAAGAGAATACTCAAAGAGTAGGAAGAGGTTCATAGGGCCACTTAGTTTACTGACAAAAGCATCTTTACAAAGGACCAAGGGAATGGCGTATAAAATTATTCTCTACATTCCTTCAAGCCACATGCTATCAGGTTATGCCTGCGTTGAAGCTGCATTGAAGGTGGCACTTGAGCAACACTAATTTGTTCACTCTAACTGCAACAAGAAAAATAACCCTCAAACTCCTTGAGAATTCTTAACTCTGGTTTCCAGGTGTTTGATGCAGCCCACCCAAATCTCCTGCCTGCATTCAAAAACACAGCAACAAGAGCACTATAGACAAATAGTTCTCTGAAAAGATAATCACATGAATTCATAATTTCCCTTAGTTGTGTTGACAATTCTATGAAGAAGGTAGAATCAGTTTCTGGTTACATTTTACGATGATGTCAAGACAATGTAGATAGTGAAAAAACTGTAGCTGGGATTTAAGCCAAGCTAAAAATACAGATAACTCCTACCAATAAAATGAGCTACAGTAATGAGATTGATACTCAAACAATTGAGGAACAATCTCTTTCATCCAAATTCTTGTATAAAAGGAAGGTGAGAAATGATTTCTGTAAAAGCAGAGGATGAATGTGTTCTGCTTAATAAGTAGCAAATCCCCCACCTCTCAAGCAAAAGAATAAACCCCCACTTGAGTGGCTGAAGCAAGTAACAGAAGGAGAATGTTTTAGCCTGAGTTCCTCTGGGAGCCGGAAGAACCTCAGGCAAAATCTTACACGGGATTGTTGTTATACAAGTGTCCTCCCAGGAGAAGCAGGAATGTGGGAAAAGGAGAAAAATAAAATAGAAACGGGAACTACCAAGGCCATCATTGCCTGGCTCGTTGAGCAGTGTTTATGTGACTGTGTGAGGATATCTTCTGAGATGATGTCAGAGAGAATGCATGTCAGGGCAGCCAGTCTGGTTGTTGAGAAAACGGGAGAAAAGTTTACCTGCCAATTTTCTGTCTGTAGCCATTCCGTGCATGACTAGTTGGCTTTATCTCCTGATTAGTAGTCCTGTGTACACACAGGTCCTAGGAGATCCAGAAGCATCTCACAGCCACGCACCTCCTCGGTAGGAGGCAGGAATCATCCAGAGCCACATGGCATTAAGCAATATCCTCTCAGGTTGTGCCTGCACTGAAGCTGGTGGCCATGGAGGCACTAGAGTACAACTCACTTGTTCAGTCCAAGTGAGGCAAGACAAGTAACGGAGATCCCTGAAGACAGAAGAGGTAGAGAGCCTGAGGCAGCACATTGAAATTGTTTGATGTCCCAACACAGCAGCTGGTTCTAAAAACATCCATTCTTGGCCTCCACCTGTACTCAAAGTCACAATAGACAATGTGAAATACGGAAAGAATGTAGGTGCACAGTTTTGTCATCTCCTGACATATGTCAGTATCACAGTCACTGTGCCGTCACCAAGAGCAACAACAGCCGAGCCTCTTATCATTCCTTTAATAGTCTTGCATACATGAGATATTATGCTCTATTATCCTTAACACACATGATCTAACATAATTTACCTATTTAAATTTCCTGTAGTTTTATAGCAAATTAGTAGTAATGTAATGATTCAAAACATCACTCAGTTATTACCTAGCAGTTCTTAGGTCTGCAGTACAGGAGGGCACTACTAGCTCTTCTGCTCCAAGATTTTATATTTAGGATGTCACCTAGCCAGACTTTTCTCTGGACATTCAGGGGAACAATTTTCTTCCAAGTTCATTCATGTTATTGCAAAAATCTAGCTCCTTTAATAGAGTCAAAGTCTTCATGCCTTTGTTGGCTATTGGTGGAGATTGCTCTTGGCATCTAGGGGCCCATGTAATTCCTTGTCACTTGCCCTCTGACACTTAGAAACCTCAAAAGGTAAAGTATTCAATGTTTGGATAAGCGAGAGAAGATACACACAGAATAATTGGGATCCTACATAGAATTTCATCTACCCCTTGATCTATACCAGCTTCTACTGCACCCTAACATGGTAGTCAGCTCTTTGATTTTATAGACCATAGTGGATCATATGAAAATGAATCTTTTGCTTATAATATAGCCTATCCATTCAAAGGATTTCAGGACTTCACATATATAATCTTAGGGGCATGCCATGTAGACCAATGCTGGCTCAAGTCCATTGGCTGGGGCTCCCACTATAGTGCCTATTTATGTTTTCATCATAAATTTCCTATAAATAGTTCATGTGTTCATTTCTTAGATCTAATCTCTCTGATATAATCACCTTTATGTAAATTGTCATTTTTAATGATCTTGGCCTGGTGACGGCATTCAACTGATATCTTTTTCCTCTTCTATTAGAGCTAACAGCTAAAGCCTCACTTCAGTGGGAGGGCGGCTGACTGGAAAGGAAAGCAAATCTAGAACCAGGCTGGGGCTAAGGAGCCAAATATCACCATTAGTAATGGAGAAAAGGGCTCGGAGAGCACACACTGCCAGCTGACCTTGGAAGCAACCTTCCTTCCGTACTGCTTAAGTGTTTAAAATGCACCACTTGCTTTCAGATTTCTTCATTCAGTTAAGACTTGAACTAGATATTCTCCTAATCAGGCTACATCCAATAAAGGTTACCAGTGGCTTGGGATCCGTTGCTACTTTCTTTTCCCAAATATAAAACTTGAATGGCTGAACTATTTTGCTTTGCCTTCCTCTAATTCAACATTTCATTCATATCAAACGCATATATTGATCAAAAATGTGTGAATTGCAATGGAAGTTTATAAGCATAGTTAATGAAACCACAAACTAACATCTTGTCAAAAGTTGGATCCTTGCCATAAAAGTTCATTTTTAACAAGATGCAAATTCTTAAGATGAGTAGACTAAAAAAAAATATTTCACAGGCACCGTCATAAGTTATGATGGTTAAGAGAAATGAAATTCATACTAAGGACTCCGCTATGTCTGTAAGGCATATGTGCGTGCCTGATGTATTTTGTCATCTATGGTGAATGTCTCATTGCATCGAACAGCTGCGCAACATGGGATTGCACCAGCAGTGACCAAGATGATTTTCACACGTGCTGGGACACATTAACAAAAATAAATGAGTAATATTCTTAAAGCGCATAGGTTATCTCTACAAATTTAATATATGTAGAAGTCCACCATGCCTTTTTAAGTTGTTGAGGATATGAGGTACTATAGAGTGGTCTCCACGTATTTTCCCATATTAGAGAAAATACCTGGCTCATTTCAAAGAGCAATGACATTGTAAGTCCCTGTCCATTGTAAGTCTTAACCCTTTTGCATTTGTGCCTTGAAGATGATCTTTAAAAAGTCCCCAGAAGACAGGATAAATGAGACAGAGCTTTGTATACGTCCTCTAGAAGCTTTAAAAACTGTGTATCAAACAGATGGGAGAAAACATTAAAATATATGTAAGCAGATTAATGTATATATTGAATATCCATGTTCGTAAATTATATTTCTTAGAAGTTGTACAACGATCATCTTTGAGTTCACAATACCATTTCTTTGCTCACAAATGTCTTTCAAGAAAATATGGGGAGATACTTAGAGCATGTGGCAGGGATTTTGTTTCACAGTTGAGACACCCAGGCACAGGAGGTTACCACAACGCCTAGCGTCCAGGCACGAGGCTTAATGATACAGCTCAAACCTCCCCTTTCTGATTACTTAGGCTCCTTTATGTTTAACCTATGATTTAACCGTTATTCACAAAGAAGGCATTTGTGTTTGTGGAAAACATGAAAATACTTGATGGAGGTTTAGAAGAAGTAAACGTATCTAATCTCCAGAGAAGTTGTGGGCCTTGGTTTTGATTCAAATTTTAATCTGATGTGGTTTTTTTCTCTAGAATACTGAGAATCAGGATGACTTTGCCACCTAAAAACATATTGCATTACTTGAGATATCCGCAAATAGCGTGAAAGCACAGTGGAGCTGGAAAAATGTATGATAAAATGCATTAAAGATCTGGATAATAATAATAGCTTTCACAAAGGATTAAAACAATTTCTTAAATCAAAGCAGAACAGTAGAAGTGAGTTTTTAATGACAGTTCTTTTGTATGTTCTGAACTATTACAAAGAAGAAAAATCTTTTTCTCTATTACATCAAAGATAAAATGAAAGAAATAAGAAAGAAATGAAGAACTTCCTGAATGAAAGAGCGTTATCATGGGAGATTTCTTCAGTAAAGATATATTTTGATGGGTCAAAATTATTTCAAAATATTTATATTTATCTCCTACAAAGTTCCATTATAAACTCCTCAAGGTAATGACTATGATAAAAACCAGTCATGCATAAAGAGAATCCAGGAAAAAATTACTGATTGAGAATGTAAGCATAGAAATAACCAAGATGCCCAGTGATAAAATTACTCTAATGTGTGACAACTTTACGTGGGTCAAGGGATCAAACTCTGATACCTCGATCATTACAGACCAATCATATCAGTAGACAAGAATTAATAGTTATGAATATAAAATAAGAAAAGGAGTTTATTCTGGTTAGTCTGGACATTATGGCAATAAGATATGGCATATGAATAAAAACTAAATTAATGTTAAAATAGGGGATATGCATTTTTATATTTTGTCATTATAATGTGCAAACCAATGGAAATCCTCTGAGGTAGGAAAGTGACCACTCCTACTTCCTTTCCTTAAATCTAGCACTGCCATAATTTTGCTGTACTTGTGTTGTATGTGGGTTCATGTGTAGTATATACACATACGTATGTATGTATAATGCACTTTACTCTATTGCACAACACAGCTCACATTATTTACAATACTTACTCTAGTTAGTTCAAAACATATATCCCAAACTAAAGACATCTTTCTACATAAATATCATAATTTCATCTAAGAAAATTAACACTGAGTCTTCATTATTTAAAGCATACTTTATATTCTAGTCTCTCCTATTGTTCCCCAAATATTTTATAATGCTATTTTATTTTAATTTTGAAATAATTTTAAACAAGGAAGAGTTGCAAAATTTTTCATTTTTTAAATATCTTATTCTAGTTTCTCTCAATGGTGATATCTTGCATAATGATAAACTTAAAATCTGAAAGGAAACATCAGCATCATAATTTATAACCTCATTATAATTTCATCAAATATGATGAAACAAAGAATCAAAATATGCAGTCACTATTATTTTAAAGAAAATGAAAGAAAAAGTTCTAAACAATGTCAGACAGTATAAGACAATCCATACAAGATTATAGTTTGTGTCTAAATTTTACATGTTAAAATATACTGTGTTACTCTTTTACTTATGCCTGCTATATTTTTATGGTTAAACATACGATCAAAGAAAAGTTACAGTTATAACGATTTAAAAATGTACTATTATTGCTTATCACAATTAAGAACTATAGCTCCTAAGGAATGCTAGCAGTGAGGCTCTTTGTCTAGGAGTTTAATGCCAGAGGAAGAAGGCAGGAGATTTTACTAAACACTTGGCTTGCTAAGGCCCTCCATCCTTTCTGTCCTTGTTGTCATTTGATATGTTTTAACCATAAATAGTTCTAGGGAGCCATCAACTGCACGTTGTGTCAGGGAGCACAAGGTACAGCTCGGTGTTATCTTGTGTCGCTTTTAGCTCATTTCAAGACATCTTATATGGGATGTAGAAGAATTAAATAATTTTCAAGAAGAAGAATTCAAGAAGAATTAAATAATTTTAATTGTCATATAGTAAGCAAGCCATATTACAGGACTACAATTCATACTTTCTCATTTCACTGCATGTTAACTACATCAATAACTGATTTAATAGATCATAAGTGTTAGTGAATAAATGAAATGTCATATGTCAATTAAATTTGGAGAAATAAAAATATAGTGAAATCAATCTGGAGGAATGGCATAGGAGTTAAAGTCCTTGACTTACAATCCTTAGGCTCTGGATTCGATTGTCCCGTGCAAGTTAAGGTCAGCATGGTGACACACGCATGTAATCCCAGCAGTCCAGCACTTGGGAGGCTGAGGCAGGAGGATTGCCACAAGTGCAAGGCTAGCCTGGGCTCCATAGTGAGTTCAGGACCAGCCTGGGCTACAGAGTGCAGCACTATATATATATATATATATATATATATATATATATATATATATATATATATATATATATATATATATATATATATATATATATATATATATATATATATATATATATATAGAGAGAGAGAGAGAGAGAGAGAGAGAGAGAGAGAGAGAGTAAACCTTTGATATATGTGAGGGTTATATACTGATATATTTTCTAATTTTAAATCTGACAAATTCCAGTATAATATCCTCCTCTGAAAAAGCAACATATACATTAAAGCCTGTAAGTGATAACTTCAGACTGAAAGAGATTTAATACATACAAGGCTAAATTCAGTTTATGCACTAAACTGACCACTGGATGAAATAACTGGAGAAAATTATTTGCTTTATTCAGAATGAACACTGTATTGACAGATTTAAGTCACAAAAATTTTTGAAAATTGATTCCTTAATTTTAATAGAACCTTCTATTTCCAGGTTAAGAACACTATTTCAGGTCTTTTGCCTAGTCTCTTTCCCTTTCCTTTTCTAGAATGAACATTTCACTTTTCTTCAGAAATCTTTAACCCTTTCTGTCCTCTATAAACATACAGAGAAAACTATGACTTCAAATCGCTATGATTTCTGGGGAGGGTGGGTCGCATTTCAGTAGACTGTAAGGATGCTCTTTTTCCAATGAGAACGTTGATGTATTTTAATGAATAAGACCAACGAGCAGGGTTAGTTTTCGGATTATTAGAAGGTTGAATTACCCACTTGCTATGATCGGAATGTTGCTTGCCAATATATGTCAAAATATAATCACCAGCGCTACGCACACGGCAGTGAAGTTCGGGGTGAGCTTGAAGGGGTGCTCAGCCCCCAATCTCTGTGCCCGAGTTCGAGCCACGTGCTCCACTCTCTCCCAGCGCCAGGGGAGTTCCGGGTGAGTTCAGCAGCCACCCCTCCCCCTTCTCTCTGCCCCAGTTCCTGCCCCTCTCTCTCCTCTCCACTGGTCCCAGGCCAGTTCTGGGTGAGCTCAGGGGAAACCCCTCCTTCATCTGTGACCCTGAGTTCGCTCCACGTGCTCCACTTTTGGCCAGCAATTTCCAGGTGAACTCTGTGGCCCCGCACTTTGTCTCTATGCCCTAGTTTGCCCCAGGCAGTTTCAGGTGAGCTCTGCAGGGCCCCCCTCCATTCATATATCTGCCCCAGTTTGCCCCATGTGCTCCACTCTCCCCTGCTGCTACCTGCGAGCTCAGCAGGGGTCCCCCTTCCATCTCTCTATCTACTTTGCTCCAGGTGCTCCATTCTCCCCTGGTGCCAGGGCAGTTCCCGGTGCACTCCAGGCCGGGGCCTCTCTCTTCCTCTCTCTGAGTTCGAGCCACTGGCTCCACTGCTCTGCCCTCCACCTTCCCCACCCCTTCTGTCATGTCATTAGCGGCACGCGGGCACCAGGCCACTTCCGGTTGGAGACTTCCCCTCTCTGTCTCTTAGTGGGCACGTGGTGCCCTGGCACTTCCGGTTGGAGACTCGCCCCCTCCTCCCTGTCTCTCTGTCCGTTAGTGGCACGTGGGCACCCGGCACTTCCGGTTCGGGGCCCCACCTCTCCGTCTCTCAGCCTGTTGGTGCCACGCAGGAACCAGGGACTTTCTGTGTGAGTTCGGGGGGACCTCCCCTCCGATTCTCTCCCTGAGTTCCTGGCAGAAGCTTCACTCTCCGCCATCGCTAGGACAGTTCCCGGTGAGCGAGTTCCGCGAGCCCGGAAGCACCCTCCCCTTTGGCTGCCAGCCCAACCTCCCTCTCCTCCGGCCCAGGACTTCCGGGTGAGCTCGGCGGGCACCTGTACTTCACTGTGACCCTGACTCCGGCCAGTCTTCCACTCTCCGCCAGTGCCAGGGCAGTAACAGGTGAGCTCGGAGGGCTGGGCCCCTCCCTTCCTCTCTCTGCCCAAGGTAGCGCCAGCACCTCCACTCTCTGGTGGGGCCAGGGACTTCGGGGTGAGGTCAGGGGGCAACCCTCCTTCATCTGTGATCTTGAATTCCAGCCCTTTGGTCCAAACTCTCGGTGCCAGGGACTTCCGGGTGAGCACCAGGGCAGTTCGGGGTGAGCCAGTTCCGGCTGAGCATGGCAGGGCCTCCCCTTCCTCTCTCAACCGGAGCTCTACTCTCCACCGGGGCCAGCGCACTTCAGGGTCAGCTTGGCGGGAACCCGTACTTCACTGTGACCCTCAATTTGCACACTGTGCTCCACTCTCCATCAATGCCAGGGCACTTCCGGGGGCGCTGGGTGGTCCGGGCCCCTCCCTTAGTCTCTGCCCAATTTTGTGCCTGTGCCAGTGCACGTCTGGGTCAGCTGGGTGGGGGTGTCCTGTGTCTCTCCACCGATTGGTGCCACTCGGGTGCCAGGGCACTTCCAGGTTATCTTGGGGGTGGGACCCCGCCACCAACGTCTCTGCCGGAGTTTGCTCCACACGCCACAAGGGCATCAGGGCACTTCCGGGTGAGCTCAGGGGTGGGGCAGGCCCCCTCTTCCCCCATCATTGTCTCTGCCGGAGTTTGCTCCACGCGCCCCACGCTCTGCCAGTAGCAGGGCACTTCCAGGTGCGCTTGGCAGGCCCCCCCCCCCTCCGTCTATCAGCCCATTCGCCACGTGGGTGCCAGGGCAGTTCCTGGCTAGCTCGAGGCAGGACGCCACCATCTTCTCTATTGGAGTTTGCTCCACGTGCCCCACTCTCCGCCAGTGCCAGGGTAGTTCCCAGTGAGCTCGGCAGGGCACACCCCCCACCCCCCCTCCGTCAATCTGCTCATTTGCCACGTGGGTGCCAGGGCAGTTCAGGTGAGCTCGGGGGTGGAGCCCCACCAGCGTCTCTTGGAGTTTATGCCAGGCGCCCCACTCTCTGCCAGTAGCAGGGCACTTCCGGGTGAGCTGGGCAGGGCCCTGCCCCTTCTATCTGCCTATTGGCCACATGGCCACCAGGGCAGTTCCTGGTGAGCTCAGGGGCTGGGCAGGCTCCCTCGGCCCCCACCATCCTCTCTGTCGGAGTTGAAGCCACGCGCCCCACTCTCCCAGTACCAGGGCAGCTCCTGGTGAGCTAGGCAGGGGCTGCCCCCCTCTGCCTCTGGGCTCTGGCTCGCTCCACAAGCCCCACTCTCCCATGTTGCCAGGGCAGTTCTGGGCTAGCAGGGCAGCAAGCCCCCACACCCCACCCACCCCCACCCCCAATCCTGTGAGGTCAGAGGGCAGAGGACAGGGCTTCTCCCTGCTTCTATCTGCCCTAGTTCCCTCCATGCGCTCTGCTCTCCACCAGGGCCAGGACAGTTCCAGGTCAGGTGTGAGGGTGGGGCCAGTCCCTTCCTCTCTCTGCCCCAGTTTGCACCACACTCTCTGATCTTTGCCAGGGCCAGGACAGTTCTGGGTGTAATAGGAGGGCCCCCCTCAGTCTCTACTCCCAGGGGCCAGGGCAGTTCTGGGTAAGCTTGGAGGGCGTCTCCCCTCCCTGCATCTCTCTGCCCGAGTTCCCATCATGTGCTCCATTCTCCACTTGTGCCAGGGCAGTTCGGGGTGAGCTCAGAGGACGGTGCTCCCCCCCCCCCCCCCCGTCTCTCTTCCCGAGTTCTTTCAGCTTGCTCCACTCTCCGGAAGGGCCAGAGCAATTCCAGGTGAGTTCGGCAGCACTCCCGTCCATCTCTCTGCCCGAGTTCCCAGGACCTGGGACAGGACCTCTGCGTCGGTGTCATGGGATGGGTGAACCAAGAGGGACACCTAGGGCCCATGTCCTCACAGTCAGCATGCCCTCTTCTTCCCAACCACACTCCAACCCCCACGCATGTCCCACAGAGGACCCAGAGCCACGCACACTCCCAGAGCCCTAACAGGGAAGCCTCACCTGGGTCCCTGCCCCATGGTGCCCCTCACTCTCCTTTCCACCCTGGTCCCCAGCCACCCTTCCAGGCCCTGTGTGGCCAGGCACAGAAGCAGGACAGCAAATGTTAGCTCAGAGTCACCCATGGACCTGCTTCCCCACCCCCACTGCTAGTCCCAAGGACTCCGAGGACTCGGCAACCCCGAGGACCCAGAAACCCCAACTCGCAATCTCTGGAACCTCACCATGCCATCCCAGTTATCTGCCGCCCTTCACTCATGTCAGCCACAGGGCACCACCAGCCTCTTCCAATGACCTGGGTCACATCAGTACCACAGGCTCTGCAGGGCCCTGAGTGGGCTTCTCCCTGATTGCAGAAGACAGAAGGCACACTGCAGGGGGAGCCAGGGCAAACTCTGTGCTCTGTCCGTAGCCGCGTCCTCCCATAGAACGGGAAATGTCCTCTTCCTGAGTTAATCAGGATCTCACAGAGAGGATAAGAGTGTTTCATATTTGAAGTACCACTGTATATATAGTAGTGTTCCTCTCCTTGGTCGGGTTATCCTGTGGTTTGCCAAGTGACTGACTTTTATCTAAAATCATATATATTTCTCTATTTCCTGATAGTTTTCATGGTGTCTTCTCAATTATATGGTCATCTACTGTTGTTTTGTTTTACTGTTAATTTCCAGATCCAAACATTACGAAGTGTAGATAGTGCACGCCACCTGCACAAACAGAGCAGTCCGCGTGCAACCTGGCAGGTGAAAGGATTCCCAGGACCTACATTGTGAAGGCCCCTTAATAATTCATAAATGGGAAGACTCTGAAAAGTCTATACCTTGAAATCTAGGCTTTCTGCTTCACAAGTTGAAAAAGTACTTAATGTGACAACTTGTGTCTGCCTGTTCTGTGAGGCTCTTCCTAAGCTGGATGATATTTACTTCCCTGCGAGCAAAAATTTGTGAGGACTGCTTGCTCCACAGACAGCTGTGAAATACCCCCATCCCGCCCTCTGAGAGTTTGCTTAATGTTTGCCTGCTCTTAATCCCCAGAGATCAGATTGCATCCTGCCCACTAACTTTGCTTACCACCTCCATGTGTCTGCTCTGTGGTTTTAATTAACCATTTGCATTGGTTTCAGGCCCAGTGTGTGTAAATGATTCGCTGCCCTGTATGGTGAAACCCTTCTTCTGCCTTTCTTTTCCCCAATACGTGGGGATGGGAGCCTTGCTCAGGGCTGCACAGCCAACTCACCCTGCACTTCAGGAGCTGGGACCATTCGGTCACTGCGGGGATCTTGGAGTTCCTAAACTCTGAGCAATAACATGTCTTTGACGCCTTTTTCTCAAAATGTGACATTACAGGCTGAGTCTCCATCTCAGGAGAGGACAGAAGCTGTCACTCTCAGTTTTCATCCACCCAAGCCCATGGATGAAAACTCTCTGCCCGATGCCCATTGTCTATGGGGGATTCTCTGGGCTCTCTCACATACTGTCTAATCACTCATTCATGTGTTCCCTGCAGTGGGCAGAAAACATGCAAATGAGGTGCAAACTAGCCCACTGTGTCCCTCAGCGCCTGTATTAGCACTTCCTGTATTCCTATCCGCAGCAGAATTTTTGTTGACACTCTAGAACTATGGCAACCAAGCCGAGCCACAGTTTTCTGGCAGCAGACATATTTCACAGAGATATTGACAGATTGGAGAGAGAGGATAACAGGAACACACAAACGAGTAGGTGTCTGCCATCAATGTGTGTGTGTGGGGGGGGGGGTGAGTGTGTGATTGTGTGCTACTCATTGGGCACTGAGGGTTCTCAGTCCACCTGGTTGTTAGAGATGCTGGTGGATCCTGCAGGAAGGAGAGCTGAGGAGACTGTGAAGCCTTCTTACCTAGTTCAGTTTCTTTAACCTCCTGTGAGGCCTGTTGTGCAAGGGAATTGTAATTTGTCTTGCTTAAGGTGGAGATTCCAACGTATTTCTGAATTTACCCCTGTGTTTTACAATAATTTTCTCATGTTCCCTTAATGATGTCACATTATTCATTTTACTACTTCTAATGATGTATTTATTCCCGCTGTGTTTTGAGAAAGAAACGTGAATACAGGGAATGACACCTCCAGTGGGTAGGATGAGAAAATGCATGTGATGTCGTGGGGCCCAGGAAACAGCTCCAAGCTCATCCTGGGAAGGGGACACACGGCCTGGGAAATGCCTTCTCGGACAAAGTACTTATTCTCGTGCCATTAGCTGGGGTTGGGTAAGTGGAGGTATTACCAGCATTGCATAAGCACCTCCACAAGGAGTGTGAGATTTCTCATTGCCCATGTGGATGAGTGCGCTGCCACACTGACCTTTCCCTTAGTCGCCAGGGTGCTAGA
>PVKB01005848.1:0-82504 GCA_004027205.1 Ctenodactylus gundi
GAGAGACCATCCGATGTTTCACCTTCTGCTTCTGACTCACTTCACTAAGCATGATGTTCTCAAGTTCCTTCCATTTGCCTGCAAAAGCCTCCATGCTGTTGGACCTTACAGATGCGTAGTATTCCATTGTGTATAAGTACCACAGTTTGTGTATCCACTGGTCTATTGATGGGTATTTTGGTGACTTCCATGTTCTAGCTATTATTAGTTGTGCTGCTATGAACATGGGTATACATATATCTCTGTTGTATGTTGTTTTGGCCTCTTTTGGATATATTCCCAGGAGGGGTGTTGCTGGATCAAATGGGATATTTATTTCTAGTCTTTTGAGAGCTCTCCATACTGCTTTCCAGAGTGGTTGAACAAATTTACACTCCCACCAGCAGCGCAGGAGGGTTCCTTTCTCCCCACAGCCTCACCAGCATTGATTGCTATTGAAAAATTGTCAAATGAAATGAAGAGGCAGTTCACTCAGGAAGAAGTACAAAGGGCCAATAGATACATGAGAAGATGCTCAACATCTCTAACCATAAGAGAAATGCAAATCAAAACAACACTAAGATACCATCTCACTCCAGAGAAAATGGCTTATATCAACAACTGATACTTTCTAAGCTGGATATCTCTCAAGTAATGAAGAAAATAGTTTTTTAAAAAACTATCCTGAATCTTCAATTACTAGGAACTCTTCTCTTAAAGCCTTTCACCCTATTGTCTTTTTAATGTCCATCCACTGAGTACTTTTGGAGAGTGGGCAGCTACAGAGCTGCCTAGCTACCTGGTGACTCACTCTTTTCTGATACCCTCCTCCCAGACTGCTATGGGAAATCCCCCCAAATCAGGCACAAGGCATAAATTTTGAATCACTGATAAGTTTATTATCATTGTCAGTTTATTCTCAGTTCATTCTGTAATCTACTGCTACGGATGCTGTTTCTCAGCTCCCCAGCCACACCCCTTCCCTTTTGTTCTTGTAATCCTTCCTATTCTTGGGGTTTGGGCCTTTATAAACCCCACCCAATCCCCACTTCAGCACTGAGAATTCTTCGTGGCATGAGCCTGTTTTCAGTGACAGCTAATAACGGGTTCCTGATTTTTCCTCAACAAGTGGTGCTTCTCCTGTGTGATATTATCTTGCTCAGTTATAACACTGAGGACAGAAACCACATCTTGGGCATCCATGCAGCCCCAGTATCTAACACAAGGCTTTGCTCATAAGGGAGGCACTGCTCAATGAGCCTTCGGTACAGGTTTCCGTAGATTGTCACTTAAATTAGCCCACAGAGTGCATCCTTCTGTTAAGTACAGAGATTTGGCTTTTTGTTTTGCTGTAGTCGTGAAAGATTAATCTGCAGGGATGCAGATGTGGTCTAGGGTTTATTTAGTATGTGCTAGGCCTTGTGTTCCAATCCCAGCACAGTAAAAAAACCAAACAAAATCAGGAGAAAGTGGGCACATAGTAGAGGACAGAAAATATGTGAAAATGTCAGCCTAGTAAGCAACAGAGCTGGCCTGCCCTCCCTGCTGTGTTTGGGTGCTAGCACCCATGGCTGGAGAGGGGATTGCTGTAGTTGGAACCCTTTCTTTCTCCAGTCTCACCTAGAGCCCTGGCTGGATTTCTGGTCCACAGCTGTGCCATGTGTGTGACCTCACTGTGACACACACCTAAGGGGGGGCCCTGCTGCAGGCTCCCACATCCCCACTCACATCTATACACACTCCAGCATCTCTAGTCTTTAAGGAGACATCACCTTCACCCTCTACCATCCAGATGAGAACTTTCCTGGCAGCATGAGGAAGCATAAGTTACCAGGACCCACCAGTGATAACACCCAAACCAATCAAAGTAGCCCCATATATTTCCTGTGTGTTAGGGTTTTCAGAGGAAGCCTGGCTTCCCTTCTCGAATCTTCAAGAGGAGTCAGAGGAAAAAAAAAAAAAAAAGAAGAAGAAGAAAAGAAAAAAGGAAGAGGGTAGCTGAAGGAATGGCACAGCAGTTAAAACGCTTGCCTAGCAAGCACAAGGCCCTGAGTTCGAGGCCAAGCGTGCTGGCGCACAACCATAATCCCAGCACTTGGGAGGCCGAGGCAGAAGGATTGCTATGAGTCCAAAGCTAGGCTGCATAGTGAGTTTAGGATCAGCCTGGGCTACAGAGCAAGAGCTTGTCTCAAAAATAAATAAATAAGAGAGTGGAGCAGAAGAATCACAAATTTGAGCCCAGAATGAGCAATTTCGGGACTCAGTAAAACCCTGTCTTAAAATCAGAAATAAAAGTGGGCTGGCAATGTAGTCAGTGGAAGGCCCTGGGCTTAATCCCCGGTACTAATAAACAATGAAACTACAAGTAACAAAAAGACAGGAACTGAAGAGTTAAAAAGTCAGGGTTGCAGATAAGGAGCTCAGGAGCTCAGGAGAACAGAGTCTTAAATGATCACCACAATCCTTAGGGAAAAACAGACTCTGGTCTGGAGAGTCTTAAATGATCACCACAATCCTTAGGGAAAAACAGACTCTGGTCTGGAGAGCCAGAAAAGAATGTCTTTGAGTGCTGAGACAGGATACTGGTTAAAGTTAAAGATGGTGGGAGCCTGGGGCTGAGGACATAGCTCAGAGGTTAAAGCCCTTGCCTAGCAAGCACAGGGCCCTGGACTCGATTCCCCAGCACCACATACGCCAGGCATGGTGACACGTGCCTGTAACCTCAGCACTTGTGAGGCTGAGACACCGGGATTGTTGTGTTCAAGGCCAGCCTAGGCTACATAGTGAGTTCAGGACCAGCCTGGACTATGGAGCAAGATGCTGGCTCAAAAAGATAAAAATATAAATAAATAATGGAAGGCTGGTACAGTAGCACACACATGTAATCCCAAAGCTCAAACGAGAGTTCGTGTTCTGCCAATGTCACAGAATGAACACCAAACAAATACGCAGTTTGGAAGTAGAAAGTAACTTTACTGGGAGACGTGTAAAGGAAGGGGGAGTGGACAGCAGGAATGCCCACGCAAGCACAGGAGGGGCTAGAGCACTGATTATGCAGCAGTTATAGCCATTTTAATTGTTATTCTACAAATCATGCATATTTATTTTTCTATACCTAGTTAAACTTTAGGGATTGGTGCTTATTAGCATGAAAATTTACTGGCTGGTACATATTAACATAAAGACTAGTTTGATTGGCTGTGAATCAAGTTTGAGGGTTAAACCTAAGTCCCCAAACTGAGGTGCCAGCAAGTCTAGCTGAAAAGTCCCTATTGGCCATAAAAAGTTTTGTAGATATAGATATGGCCTTCAGAGCTTGTTAACTATTTATTTTTACCATTTGTCCTGCATTCCAAGATATCTTGTCTCTTAGCTAAATATTAGGAGGGGCATGCCTTGGTCCAGCACCACTAACTGCTCTGACCTTGCCTGCCTAGCAAAATTCTACCTTATTATTAACCCTACACCTGCCTAATAGAATCTACCTTACTAGCTGTCTAGAAAGCTAGGACAGGAGAATCACAAATTCAAGCCCAGACTGGGCAATTTAGTGACTTAGCAAGACCCTGTTTCAAAGTAAAACTGTAAAGGGTGGGGGGTAGAAACTGGGGAGTGAAACTCAGTGCAAAGGCCCTGGGTTCAATCCTCAATGTGGGGTAGAGGAGGAACAATGAGGATCAAAGAGAATGAGGTTCAAAACAAGGCAAGTCCATCACCTGAGGAAGTCAGGCCAGTGAAGCAGTGGGCTGAGAGAAGGGCTTCTTCATCGCACAGTTTGCGTGGAGCTGAGGTCCCCACAGCCTTCTCTTGGGTCCCAGAATCAAGGATGAGATAAGTTTCCTGGAGCTCTGGTTTGTTTCCAGGACCAAATACCAGCAGAATTAATTATCCTGGTTATTTTTCTCATTTGTCTGATCTGCACATCTGCCAACCAGAAGCAGAATCACCATAAGTTATTTATGGTTTACAAAGCCCATCAGGGGAGCTGGGAGAAACTGGGGGATCTATCTAGACTATCTCAGGTCAGGAGTGACTGCTGAGTCTTGATCCCAAGAGGAAACCCAGGAACGTTTTTCTGGAACCTAACCTTTCTTTTTTCTTTTCTTTTCTTTCTTTCTTTCATTTATTTATTTATTTACTTACTTACTTTCTTATTTATTTATTTTATTGAGACAGGGTCTTGCTTTGTAGCCCAGGCTGGGCCTGACCTCACTACAGAGCCCAGACTGGCCATGGACTCAAGGCAATCCTCCTACCTCAGCCTCCTGAGTGCTGGGATTATAGATGTGCACCACCATGTCTAGATTACGTGGTGCTGGGGAATCGAACTTGGGGCTGTGCCCTTACTAGGAAAGTGTTTTAACCTCTGTGCCATTCCTCAAGCAATACCCCTGCTCTTTTTCCCCTCATTTTATTGATATGTATAAGTGCAAAGCATAAAGTTTACATTGATCTTGAGCATTTTGTGCACATACATATCATGGCAAAGATACAAATCCTTCCTTCCCCTCTCTTCTTTCGACACCCCCCCCCCCCACCACCACCACCGCACCTCTTTTTTTTAAGACAGAGTCTTGCTCTGTAGTCTAGGCTGATCCTGAACTCTTTGTAGCCCAGGCTGGCCTGGAACTCACAGCAATCCTTCTGCCTCATCCTCCCAAGTGCTCGGTTTACAGTCCACTATCACACCCAGCTAATTTTTATGTGGTGCTGGGGAATCAAACCCAGGGCCTTAAGCATGCTAGATAAGCAAGCAATCTAACCACTGAAATGACCCCAGCTCTCTAACTTTGAACTTTAAGAAAACTTAGGAGTGTATATCCTGCAAGACTTGGGCTGAAGGGGTCTCTGTCACAGGTGTGATGGCACACCAACTAATTTTCTCCCCTTTTTTCAATGCTCTGCTACCCTATTGCCAAGGCAATTGATAGTGGTAGGGTTTCCTAGAATCTGTTTCTATTCTGTTTCATTGGATTTCTCTAGACTTTCAAGAAGTCTAGTACTCTCTTTGACTTCCTTAGCCCATTTTATTATTTATTTATTTATTTATTGAGACAGGGTCTTACTGTGTAGCCTAGGCTGGTCCTGAAATCACTGTGGAGGCTGGCTTTGGACTTAGCAGTTCTCTTGCCTCCCAAGTGCTGGGATTACAGATGTGTGCCACCACACCCAGCTTTTTTCCTTTTATTGGTAGCAAAATCAATACAAAATTTATCATCTCAACCATTTTGAAGTGTGCAGTTCTGTGATGGTTACACTTAAGTGTCAATTTTGACTGAATTATGAGACTCCGGAAGAGGCGACTGGATTGTAGGGATGCTACACTAACCAGTGATGCTCATAGCTGAGTGTGCCCTCAGGAGATGGGACCCAGTGAGAGCTGTCACGTCTCACTGGTGCTCTTCCCAAGTCATCTGCTTCCTGCCACCCTGAAATAAGCCCCCCACACCTTTCTGCCACAGTCTTCCTGCCTTGGAGTCAGCCGCGGTGGACTGAAACTCCTGACAGGGTGCCGAATTAAACCTCCCTTCTGTTTAGTTGCTGTTGTCAATGCAAGAAAGTTACTTTCGTCTTAAAGAGTTTAAGAGATGGTTTACTCTGAAGCCAGTATGAGTGACCAGGCCCATAATGTGCATTTAGGATTTTCCAAATAACATGTTCCACTGAGCAGCAGTTACATACTGTGTTTATAGTTTTAGAACAGAAGAAAATCCTAAATCAAAGCACAATGTGAAAAGCATTGGTGGAAGCATCAGGTAGGTGAGTCACCCTGAAGCGAGGAAATCCCCGCTCTAGGCCTCAGATGGTGGCTAGTGGCATTCATAGTTCTTGGGTTGGTGGGAAGCTGAGGGTTTGCTTTTACATCCCAAAAGGCTTACCTAATAGAAATGCTACATATCAAAGGATTTATCACAGGATGTTAAGTTAGATAGAGGACAATAGATGTGGCTATGAAAAAGGGCTGAGACAGCCCCTTAACCGTCTGGCTATGCAGAAAATAACCCAGTCTCTCCACAGGTTCTCTCAAATCCATTTAGTTAATCAATAGTTTCACTGTAAAGAAAGCTGTTTCCTTGAAGTTTTAGTTAGCACTGTGTTGGACACCTTATGCCAGAGATAGAAAAGCTGACCAATATAAGTTCAGTAGCATTAAGTACATTAATGTCGTTGTGTAACCATCATTAATGTTATTTATCTCTAGAGCTTCTTTCACCTTCCGAAAGAAACTCTGCCCCACTAACTCATTTCATTCTCCCATTCTCCTCTAGCTCTTGGCAACCACATTCATTCATTTCTTTTCTTTTTTCTTTTCTTTTCTTTTCTTTTTTTTTTTTTTTTTTTTTTTTTTTTTTTTTTTTTTTTTTTTTTTTTTTTTTTTTTTTTTTTTTTTTTTTTTTTTTTTTTTTTTTTTGAGACAGGGTCTAGCTCTGTAATCCAGACTGGTCCTGAACTCACTATAGAACATGGGCTAGCTTTGGGCTCATGGCAATCCTCCTGCCTCCTAAATGCCGAGATTACTGGTGTGTACCACCATGTCTGGTTTATGTGGTACTGGGGAGTCGAACTCAGGGCCTTGAGCTTGCTAGGCAAGCACTCTAACTGCTGTGTCATTTCTCCAGCCCCACATTCTATTTGCTGTCTCTATAAATATGATCCCTCCCTATACCTCACGTAAGTAGAATCATAGAATTTGTCTTTTTGCATCTGGCTTATTTTATTCAGCATAATGTCTTCAAGGTTCATTCATGTTTGTAGCATACAAAATTCTGATTTCTTTCCTTTTAAGGCTGAATGGTATTCCATGGCATGTGCCACATTTTGTCCGTCCATTCTTCTCTCTGTGGATATTCAGGTTGTTTCTACCTTTTCTGTATTGAGAATAAAGCCACTATTGTCACTGGCCACTCAGGTCTGTATGCTCACATATACTTGGGTCTCCACTGATTGTTACCAAACACAAGGACGGTGAAAAGGAAACAGTTTTATTGAAAGCTAGCTTCCAGGTGGTAGAGTGGCTCCACATTATGTCAAATCACATCTCCAGTGTACCGCTGTGCAGATGTCTTTCTTTTTTTGAGACAAGGTCTCACTCTGTAGCCCAGTCTGGCCTCGGACTCAGGATAATCCGCCCGTCTCGGCCTCCAGTGTGCTGGGATTACAGGCAGATGGCTCTTTGTGGTGCTGGGGGAATTGAACTCAAGGCCTTGTGCTTGCAAGGCAAGGCGAGCAGTTTCAACCACTGTGCTATTCTTCCAGCCCTGCAAATGTCTTTTATATGGTAAAGAGCATGGGGCAGAAGGAATACAATGACATGGTAAAAGACCCCAGGCTTGCCTCACCCTCCAGGCTGTTTTTCCATTCCCTCTGCCCCATGGAAATGGAACTGGAGTTGACCTCCTGGTGCCAGCATCTGTTTGTACTGTCCTTTCACCAGGCTAGAAAAGGACAGAGTAGCAGGTTATGAGAGTCAGCATGCCTGTAAAGGAAAAAAAAAAAAAAAAAAACTAGTTACGTTGTGCTTATAAGTGTACAAATATTTGTTGGTGTACCTGCCTTCAATTCTATTGAATATATAGCCAGAAATGGAATTGCTGGATCATATAGTAATTCTATGTTTAATTTCTTTTTAGGAAACACCATATTATTTTTCACAGCAGCTGCACCATTTTACATCAGCATTTCACAGGGGTTCCGCAAAATCACTGATTTTTATAACTAACCATTTCCTGATTACAGTGCATGTTCCACAGCAGAACATTTAGAAAATTCAAAAAAGCAAAGCGAGGGAATTGAAATCCCTTTATGACAAGTACCAAAACATGACCTGAATTCATATTCTCAACAAAAAGAGATTGTTTCCCTGGGACACGAAGAGGCTGTTTTGCCACGGATCCCAGTGATGCCTGCCCTGCCTGGACCTCATCCTCAGAGCCCGCCCTCCGGGCTGCCCTCACGACCCCGATAATCAGGAAACTTCACGCCGTTAAACTGGCTCCGGCCACCTCAGTGCGTGCGGCCGTGGGTTCAACTCCCAGTGTAAAGCTACATCAGTTTCTGAGCCGTATTTGCGGATTGCCGCATTCTCTGTGGGTCAGTTCCCTCATGTATAAAGCCACTTCAGGGTTGATAGGGTAAAATAAAATATTTTCGGTAAGTACCTTGTCCAGAAAATACTTTCTACAAAACACACCATCCAGTTATTCAGAACTGAGTTTCCTTTTCTGACCGCAAGGGAAGGAAAGACACGGGACCGCCGGCAGAGACAAGCAGCCTTCTCCTCAGCCCAGCTTCCCACGCTCCCGTCCACCGCCCACAAACCAAAGCAGAGGAAAACCCCTGCTTCTCTTCTCCAACTGTCCATTGGCTTACTCCGCAGAGGAGTCCTCCAATCACAGCTGCCGCAGGATTCTCGGCCTGTGATCTCATTGGCCCTTTTCGTAGTCGCTCTCTTCCTGGCGTTCCAATGTCAGCCACTGGGAGTCTGCGTTGGGATTTTGAAAGACGCTAGCGCTGACGTAGGCACGCGGGCGGTTTAAACACCGGAAAAGCCGAGGAAGGCTCATTCCCAGCTGTGTGGAGGCGCGCGGACTGGGTTTTTGCCGCACCTCCTCGGTGTTGGCCTCCAGCCGCAGGCCGGGGAGACCCAGCTCGAGCCGGGCGTCCTGCGCAGGGCCCTCCGCGGCCCGCCATGGGCCCGCGCCGCCGCCGCAAGCCTGAAGCTCCGCAAAGGCGCAGTGCGAGCCCGACTGCCGGACCCTCCCGGCGCAGCGCCGCAGGTAACGCGCCGTCACCTTCTGCGCCGCCGGCCGGGACTCAGCGGTCCGCGGGCCAGGGGTGCCAATACCTAAATACTCCGTTAATCTTGATTTTTTAAAATGCATTATCCTAACTTAACATCTTCGTGCACTGTTTTTATTTTTTTTCTTTTTTTTGCGGTACCGGGGATTGAACCCAGGACCTTCGCTCTGAATTACATCCCCCGCAACTATTTTTTTTTTTTTTTTTGAGACAGACTTTCACTGAGTCTTTATCTAGACTGGGCTTGAATTTGGCACTCCTGCCTTCCCCCTCCCGGGGTGCTAGATTACAGGTGGGAGCCGCCACGCCCGTTTTATTGAACCCATTTTACAGTTAGTTTTTTAAAAAAGAGAGTTGTGTCACATGACTTAAGGAAAGCCACACATCCTGATCCTGGCGGACGCGGGACCACCAAGCATCTGGGTTTGTGCCCAAGTGTTGGCTCGCATTTTGTGAGATTTCATCCTGCTCCTAGGGGGTCCCTTTCCAGGTGTTTCCTGCAGTGAGTGCCTGTGTGGTCCTCAGTTTCCAGATTTTAGGTTGGAGGTGGCAAGCGTCCAACCGCGGGTCCCTTATTAATGCGTATTAGTAATACAGAGTAATGCTGTTTGATATATTGGTGCGTGCATATAACATTTTGATTTTTTTCATTCTCATTCTCTGTAAGTCTGCCTTAACAATTTCCTGTCTTTTCTCATTTACTTATTTGTAGGTTGTTTATAGAAGAGAAGGTGTGGTATTTAATTTTGAGACAGGCTTATTTTATGTAACCTGGCAGTCTCCCTCCCATTCCATCTGTTTTCCCCGATATGATATGATTTTGTCGTTTGCCACCCCCACAGCTTTTCCCGGGATTGAACCCCGAAGCCTTGGCACTAAGCTATATCCTCATCCCTTTTTAATTAATTAATTAGAGATAAGGTCTCCTCTAAGTCTATAAGTTGTCCAGGCTGGGCTCAAAATAGGCTGTTCTTCTTTATGGCTAAGTAATACTCCTTTGCTTATATGTATTAGTTTTTAAAAAACTTTTTACCCATTCATGTTGCTGGGCAGGTCGGTGTTTCCACAGTTTACATATTATGAATTGTGCTGCTATAAACTTGGATATGCATGTTATCACCGAAGGAGCTGTCTTTAATTCTTTGAGGGGTATGCCAAGAAGTAGTATAACTGCATCCAAACGTATATCTATTTTCAAGAATATTTTTTGAGGTCTCTCCATGCTGATATCCAGAGTGGTTGTGCTAATTTATTTCTCCACTAACAGTGTAGGAGGATTCCTTTTCTCTTTTTACATCTCTAAGAGAAACCTTATAGGTTATTTTTTTAGACGTTGCTGTTATGAGTGGGATTTTTTCCCCCTAAAGATTATTTGACCTTTGCATCAGCCACTTTGCTGAGTTCTCAGAGATGTTAGTATTCCTTCGGTTGCATCAGTTGGAGGTCTTAAGCAGAATAGTATATTATTTGCAAACAGTGACTTTTAAATCTTCAGCTTGCAGTTTTTCAGAGGTACTTGAGATCCAAGTCCAGAGTCTTCACACTAACCTATATCCCCAACCCATTCTCTCTCTCTCTCTCTCTCTCTCTCTCTCTCTTTCTCTTTAAAGACAGGGTTTCACTCTGTAGTCCAGGCTAGTCCTGAACTCACTAAGGAGCCCAGGCTGGCCTCAAAATTGTGGCAATCTGTCCTGCTTTGCCTCCTGAGTGCAGGGATTACAGGGGTGAATGACCCTGCCTGGCTCATGTGGTGCTGGGGAGTCAAAGTCAGAGCCTTGTGCTTGCTAAGCAAGGGCTGTGACTGCTGTGCTATTATTCCTCCAGCCCATTTTTATTTATTTATTTATTTACTTACTTTTTTTGTTGAGTAGCTGAATTGCCCAGCTTGGGCTCACACTTGGAACCCTTCCGCCTCAGAGTGCTGGGATTACAAATCTGCCACCAGACCCTGCTCAATTTGCATTTCTGCACGTTTTATTTATTGCTTGGTATTGGAGCCGTGAGACTAGTATTGTAAGACCAGTGTTCTGAGCCAGGACTGATTAAATTTTTTTCTTTTGTTTTTGGAAATAGAATTTGAGCCAGAGGATATGACTGTATAGCCTCCATTCCTGACACTGGCCCTGAGTTGTGCTACTTCTGAGGTCCCAGCTTGGCCTGTAATGAACTGTCTTCCTTCATCAAGCCCAAGGATAATCAAGACATGGGCATTTTCCAAATAATCTCTGATACCTACCAGCCTATGGGCAAAGGGGCAGGTTAAGCCGAAACAACTAGATTCCTAGTCTAAGTGAGAGAGAGAAGTGATGCACCAAGTACTTTGGAGTCTTGGGGCGGGGGGCAGTCCATCTCTTGGAAGAAAATTTAGATTAAGGAAAAGCTTCATGGAAGAATTATTGATATTTTTATTTATTGTTACTTTTTTTGATACAGGGTCTTGCTGTGTAGTCTAGGCTGGTCTTGACCTATAGCATTTGTCCTGCCTCATACTTTGAGTGCTGGGATTATAGGCATGTACCACCACACCCAGATTTTGTGATGCTGGGGAATTGAACCCAGGGCCTTGTACTTGCTGGGCAAGCACTCTAACCACTGGGCTTCACCCCCCAGTTCCATATTAATAGTATTCAAACCTCAGACATATCCATTTATTTAGCATCTATATCATGTTTTCTAGCCGTTGACGGTAACAGCAGTGAGTTAAACTGACAGGATTCCTGGCTCTTTGGAAGTATATAGCCTAGTGACCTGACAGTCACTGCCCCCACTAATCTGCGAGGCACCATTTTCTACTTCCTTGTCCCCCCTGACCCAACTACTCTTGCTCAGGCACTTCTTCCAGTCACCGTACTCGGCGTGCACATGTCTGGCTTAAGGAGATACGAAAGCTGCAGAAGAGCACAGACCTCTTGTTGAGGAAGGCACCCTTCGCCCGCGTGGTGAGCTCTAGGTCACCCCATGCCTTCCTTCTTTCTTTAATCTCCCAAGTATGAGAAACTCCTGTTCTCTTACTGAGGTGTCTTCTCAGAACATGAGACCTCCAAGGGCCCCTTGCTCTTCTCTATGGAATTGATTCCTACCCCCCTGCCTTTGAAACTCTTCTTTGGTTATAGTGGAAACCTCTCATCCATCCACCTGTTGGTCTCCTGCCATCAAGAGTGGATATGCCAGGTCCTTGGCTTTGACACCTGGTCCTATACATGCCCTACGATGAAGAGACAGGAGGGAGTGGTGGAAATGAGGTGGAAATGAGGACTCGGCAGGAACTGGGGAAGAGTCCCCCTTCCCTGCACCTTTATTCTCTTACTCTCTGCTCCTCCCTGTACCCATCGCCACTCCCGACTCATGCCCATTTTGCCTCCGCAGGTAAGAGAAATATGTGCTAAATTCACTCGTGGTGTGGACTTCAGTTGGCAGAGCCACGCCTTGTTGGCCCTTCAGGAGGTGAGCAAGGGCCCAGTACAACTGAATGGATGGAGAGCAGGGTGTGGGCATTCCAGAATTCTACTGGGCTGCTAGGGATGTCGCAGGCTGGGTCTGACCTCTGGAAAAGAGCAGATTATGGCCAGAGCGTGGAAGGGGGTTCTGGGTTGGGCAGCATAGTCCCCGGGCAGAGCACAGTCCCATGCATGAGCAGTCTTTCCCTCAGTCCTCAGAGCCCTCAGTTTGAGTTCAGTGCATTTCCAAGCAAAAGCAGCTGGTGCCTTTCCTCTGAGTGGGGCTTGGCTTTTCCCTTTCTGCCCCAGGCGGCAGAAGCTTTTCTAGTTCACCTCTTTGAGGACGCCTATCTCCTCACCCTGCATGCTGGCCGAGTCACTCTCTTCCCCAAGGACGTGCAGCTGGCCAGGAGGATCCGCGGCATTCAGGAAGGACTGGGCTGAGCCCCGCTGCAGTGCTTCTGCCTCTGTAAGTCCTTCTGCTCACCTGCATGAGCGTTCTGGAGGAAACACCCAGCTGCCCATTGCTGGGTAGGTATCATGCTGAGGGAATTTCCTCCCTTCTCTGTCCTCTGCCACGTCGCCTTCCTTTGGCTCCTTAGGAAAGGTTGACCTTTACTTGACTGCTTGGATGTCTGTGGCTGTGCCCCTCTTAGTACATATTAAAGATTTTTTTGTTATGCCCCAAATCTCTGACGTAGTTGCCTTATCGTTTTACAAAGAAAGATCGCCTCATTGTTTTTTATATGAAGTAAAGGTTTTCTTAACTTTTGAAAATGCCCTGATGGTAAATGTGGTTCCTCAGTTTCAGAGATGACAATCAGGACTCTCCAGAGCATCTACGCAACCCAGTGGCATCTGTGGCACAGCACTTTCTGTGTGTTGCCTTTGAAATTTTCTTTGTAAAGGAGAAAACTGCCTGGATTTCCTCTGTAACAGAGGCCTTGAAACAACCAGCATACTTCCAATAGCCTGAGAAGTATCTGCAGACCAAAGACTCAAGGTTATCTTTTATTTGTATATGAGTTGTATGATTATCCAAGGATTTTTGAAGAAATCCTGGAAGAATATTATTATTTTAAATCTTTCTGTTCTATGTGCATTTTTTACCATATGTAAATTTGTGCTTTTATTTAAGCTATAATTGAGGAAGTAAGAGAACACTTCCATCATTTGCATGGTGTGGCTGCCGAGGCACTCCTCATACACAGATCTCTCCCTTCCAGATCGATCTCATCACTAGTGGCTGTCAACAAATGTGTAGGTTTTCAAAAGTTAATTAAGGTTAAAACAGGAAATCTTTTTTCCTTGTTTGGTGTTGGGGATCAAATGCAAGGCCTAGCACTTGCCAAACATGTATTTCACCATGAAGCACATCCTCTGCCTGAAGTAGGAAAACATAACATCTTTCTGCTTCTAGCAAATTGTTATCAAAACATCAAAATTGTTCAAAGTCTCACTCAGAATTTTACATCTTAATGCTTATTTGTAAATCACAGATGCAGTATTTTCATTAGTCCAGGGTTTTAAAGTGTTTTTCAATAATTTTATATGTATATTTACATATCTTAATTTTGGAGAAATAAATGAAAATGAAGCCCATATTTTTATATGCTAACATTAAATTCCCTTGGGTTCTATCCTAGCATTGCCAAAAAAAAAAAAAAAAAAGGCTGAATGTTTAGTGCCTCTTTTGGCCACTATTTGCAAACAGCCATAGTTTACACAAGAGAATTGAGGGGCGTGATTTTGTCCTGGTAGAGTAGAGGGAGGGGAGCAGACGGAAACCTTGCCCTCTGTTGTCCCTGAAAGCAATTTGAGATTTCCAGAGCAGGGATGGCGTCACCCAAGGCCCAAGGGTTATGTGTGGTAGAAACTAGCAATGAATGCAAATGACTTAGGAATGATGTTAGTCAGCTGACAGACCCAGGGGAAGCAGCAAGTTTTATTTCATGAATTTTAAAAAATGTTCTGGTTGACATCAAGTTATTTTTTATACAGGTGTTCAAATAAAGTTTATCCCCAAATAAACCTCACGTTTTCAGTGTCATTAGAGTTTTACAGTCTTGCTTTAGTTTCCTTCTGTTTCATTCTGTTCTTCACTCGGTGCTGGGGATGGAGCCTAGGGCCTTCACCCAGGATTACATCCCAGCCCATTTTTCATTTTTGATTTTACGATGAGGTCTTGATAAATTACCCAAGTTGGGCTTGAACTTGAGATCCTTCTGCTTCAACCTTTCAGAATGCTGGGGTTATAGACCTGTACCACTGGGCCCCATGCTTTATATTGGTTATGTAGGTTAGTCAGTTTTATTTGGGCAGATTTGTATGTGTGCATAATACACTTAATCATTTTGTCCTCCTATACCTTCCCTTTTCTACCCTCCTCCCTAGTTTTACACTGGGCAGAGTTTCCATACATTTATTTATTTTGCTTATATCCATCCTATCCGTTATCCACTCTTTCCTTCCCCCCCATTCCTTATTCCCTCTTGCTTTTTTTTTTTTTTTTTTTTTTTTTTGAAACAGTATAGCCCAGGCTGGCCTGAAACTCACTATGTAATCCAGACTAGCCAGCCTCCGCCTCCCAAGTGCTGGGATTGCAGACATGTGCTGCCACGCCTGATTTACGCTGGGGAATCAAACTCAGCCTTGTGTTTGCTAGGCAAGCACTTTAACCGCTGTGTCATTCCTCTAGCTGCCCCTCTTGTATACTACTACCTTGTCATCTTTTTGAGATTTAACATATTAGGGAGAATGTGATATTTTTCTGTATGTGTTTTATTTCATCCAGTATGATGGTGTTTAGAGCCATACATTTTCCTGCAAATGATAAAATTTCATTCTTAGGGCTAAATGCTCCATTGTTTATATATACCACATTTCCTTTATCCATTTATTTGTTAACAGACACTTGGGTTGGTTTCATGTCTTGGCTTTTGTTAACTGTGCTGCAGTACTTGTAGATATGCAGGTATCCTTATAGGATACTGACTCCAATTTTTTGGGTATATACAAAGGAGTGGTACAGCTGGATCACATGGTAGATATTTTTTTCTTTGTTTTTGAAGACCCTCCATACTGATTTTCATAGTGACTGTACGAATTTGCATTCCCACTGCAGTGGAGAAGGACTTTTCTGCATCCTTACCAGCATTTTTTGTTTGGTTGGTTGGTTTTGTCTTTCTTATTTTTTCCTTTTTTGGGACAGAGTCTTGCTCTGTAGCCCAGGCTGGCCTTGACTCAGGACAGTCTGCCTGCCTTAGCCTTCCAAGTGCTGGGATTACACGTGAGCACCACCACACCCAGTTTTATGTGGAGCTGGGGAATCAATCCAGGGCCTTGCACCCTTGCAAGCGCTTTAACTATTGTGCCGCTTCAGCCACTGTGCTGTTCTTTCAGCCCTTGTTTATATTCTTGATGATAGCTGTTCTGACTGGGTGAGATAGAATCTCAGTGTAGGTTTTCTTTTTCTTTCTTTCTTTCTTTCTTTCTTTTTTTTTTTTTTTTTGAGACAGGGTCTCACTATGTAGTCTGGGCTGGCCTTGAACTCACAGCCATCCTGCCTCACAGCCTCCCACGTGCTGGGATTATAGGAGTATGCTGCCACACCTGGTTTATGTAGTGCTGGGGAAACACTCAGATACTTAGCTCTTGCTGGGCAAGCACTTTAAGCTATCCCTCCAGCCCTCAGTATAGTTTTGATTTGCCTTCCATAATAGCTAAAGATGTTGACATTTTACTGGCCACTTATGAAAAGTGTCTGTTCAGCTTGCTTGTTCATTTATTGATTCTGCTATTTGGCTTGTTGTTTTTGAAGGGTTTTGTTTTTGAGGCAGGGCTTCACTCTCTAGCCTGGAATGGTCCTGAACTGGATACATAGCCCAGGCTAGGCTCAAAGGCACTGCAATCCTCCTGCCTCAGCCTCTGGATTACCGATGTGCCCCCCTATGCTTAGCTTATGTGGTGCTGGGGAATCGAATCCAGGGCCTTGTGCTTACTAGGCAGGTGCTCTCACCTCTGGGCTATTTCTCTAGCCCTGGTTTTATTTGTTTATAGAAATGAGAATTGAGTCCAGCCTTCCTCTCTGGCCCTTTTAATTTTTTTTATTTCGAGACACGGTCCCATGAAGTCATTAAATTGCCTGGTCTGGGCGTGAAATTTCACTCGAACCTCAGCCTCCCAGGGTGCTGGAATTAGGTGTGTGCCGTAGCACTCAGCATTGAGTTTTTATGTATTCCAAAACTAGTCCTCTATGGGAAGAGTTGCTGTAGAGATTTTCTCCCATTCTGTAGGATATCTCTGTTATGTTGTTTCCCTTGCTGTGCACAAACTTCTTAACTTGATGTAGTTCAATTTGTTGATTGCTGTTACTACTTCCTGTGTTGTGGGAATCTGTATTCAGGAGGTCTCTGCTTGTACCTATGGCTCCGAGTATTTCCCCTGGTTTCTTTGGGCTGTTTGAATTTTCAGGTTCTGTACCTAGATCTTTGATTCAGTTTGAACTGATTTTTGTACAGCATAAGAAATAGGATCTAGTTTTAGTCTTCTGCAAGTGGATATTCAGTTTTCCCAGCACCATTTGTTAAAGGGTCTGTCTTCTTCCAGTGTACATTTTTCACTTCTTAGTTCAGAATCAGATGGCTAGAGTTGCTTAAAACAAGAAAGGAAAATGTCTCCTTGTTCTTTCCATTTTCCAGGCCCCACGGGCTCTGCCTGAACTTAAACAGAAGCTGCTGCAAGGGAGTCTGGGAATGTACCTGGCCAGCTTCACACCTCTTTTGTCATAGAGTACTTGGAAGGTTGGGAAATGGAGCTTCAAGCCAACAAAATCGGTACACATTCCAGTCTGGTTTATAGGTACAATTCCATCTTAAGAGTATTTATTATAATTTTTTAAACTGGTTTTTGTTTTGCTGCAATAGTTGGTTCTCTCCAAGTTGTTTCACTCCCACGTCTGGTTTCTCTCCTGATGTTTTTCTTTGCTATTCCACAGTCATTGTGATTAAGAGTAAAGGAAAAAGAAAGCTGTTTTAGGATTTCTGAGTATGTGGATAGGGCTTGCCGACAGAGCTTTACTGTAGAATGGTCAGGTGAGCCTTTTGGCAGGGAGCCCCAGTGCCTTTAGGCTAAAGGCTTTCCCAGAGGCCAGTTATCTAGCCTCCTTGGAAGGGTGAGGCCAAGCTGGTCCTAGGACCTGAGTGGAGAGGGAGCTGAGGACACACATGTTCAGAATTCACTTTGCATACACCTGCTTAATATCCCTGGCCTCCTTGAGTCCAGAGATCCTCTGTTGGGTCATTTCTTAAAATATGGAGTTGTCTGCGGGATGAGGAAAGGGGTTGTCCAGTGAGTGAGTGGAGATGGACGCATGTAGGGCTTTGACTGTCTCCTGGGCGAATTACAGCCACTTCCCTATTCTGGCCACAGCTCAGCCCCACTCCAGCTTCCACCCACAGTTGTGGAAGTACTTGACACTGTCACTTTAAGAGCTTTGTGGAGATTCTGCAGCATGGGCCTGTGAGGGTGCTCAATCCTCTGCTGCTAGCTGAAGATTCCACCATCTCAGGTCTGTGAAATCAGCGCCTGCTTGTGCATCTGCTTTTTAACTTTCAAAAGTGTGTAGCTGCTTTGCCTCTTTTCTCCCTCTCTGTAAATTTATGTTGATTTTCTCACTGTGTAGAATTGTAGATGAGCACTTCCTTCACAAGAGAAGGCTGACTCCATGATTTTCTAGGTTCTGTTTTTGCTGTTGACATATCTGCTATCAGGCCAACAGTTGCTCCACTGAAACTAATATTTCTATGATTTATCTCTTCTTAAAATGTTTTTCCTTATTCTCAGCATTCTGCATTGGCCTTATGCGGTGTGTAGGTTTCTTGTTATTTATCCCATTTGGTATTTGTTGGCCTTTTTGAATACAGGTCTTGTTACCAGTTCTCGCCACTGTCATGGCACGTAATGCCTTTGCCCATCCTCCTTTCCCTTTGGAAACTTGGTGATCTAATTTCTAGCTCTTTCCATTGTGTCTTCTATTTCTCTCCCTGTTTTTCTTTTCTTCTTTTTGTCTGTCTGCTCGCAACTAAACTGTTTCATCTGCCCTACTTCATTGTAATCTTAGTTTTTCTCTTCAGCTGGTTCTCATACATTTTTAAAGCTGTGTGTTTTCTTAATTTCAATTCTTATTCTCTTAGTTCTGGAATTCCTATTTCATCCTTTTCAATTTTTTTATTTTACTTTTTTTTTGGAGACAGGTTTTGCTCTGTAGTCCAGTCTGGTCCTGAATTCATTATGGAGCCCAGGCTGGCCTTGGACTCATGGCAGTCTTCCTGCCTCAGCCTCCCAAGTATTGGGATTACAGGTGTGCGCCACCACGCCCGGCTTATGTGGTGCTGGGGAATCGAACTCAGGTACTTAGCGCTTGATGGAGCACTTGCTAGGCAAGCACTTTAACCACTGAGCTATTCCTCCAGCTCTTTTATTTTACTTTTTATAGTTTCCAGTTCCCTACAGGAAAATTTCAAGTTTGGCCTTTATCTTTATCAAAGTGAGCATAAATGCTTTCCAGGTTGTGTGATGATTCTTATATTTAGTCCCTACGAGTGTCTTTCTATTTATGGTTCCTGTTGGTTCTTGCTCATGCTCTTTTTTCTTTGGTGTTTGATTATATTTGATTGATTGGTTGGTTGATTGATTGAGACAGAGTCTGCTCTATAGTCCAGGCTGTCCTGAACTCACTGTGTAGCTCAAGGTTGTCCTAAACTCAAGATAATCCTCCTGCCTCAGCCTCCTGTGTACTGGGATTACAAACATACATCATCACACCCAGTTTCTGTGGTGCCAGGGAGTCAAACCAATGGCCTTGTATTTGCTAGACAAGCACTCCAAACACTGTGCTACACCCCCAGTCCTTGATTGTATTTGATGCTATACCTATCACATCTATATGAGGAAATCCTTTGGAACCAACAATGACATCTTCTAGAAAGGACTTTTTTCCCCTTTCTCCAGTACTTGAAGGCACAGAATATTCAGAACTCCCATTCTTATTCACCTTGATCCTTAGGAAGAATCCGGCCATTCCAGGCAGCCTGCCATACTTACTATGGGGGCTCTGTACTCAAACCTGTGTCTCCTTAACCCCAGGAGGCTACCAGAGCAGAACTCACTACCCAGCTACCCTGGGAGGGTTGCCAGAACACCTAGGGACATTGTTGTGCCTAATCTGCTGTTAACGCCCCCCCCCCAAGATTTCTATTTTCTGATCTTGAATCAGTAATTATTAATAACCAAATACTAGCTTGCTAGTGACTTAATGCTTTTAAGGCTATATGTAATATATATGTGTGATTTGTCTGACTTTGCCAGTTGTCCTCAGTAAGAAAGTCTGATGAGCTGAACTGCTAATTACTGGAAGTTGAGGTTTAGTGTATCCCTTGATTTTCTTCTATTCATCATTATTCTAGTATGTACTTATTAAAACAATAATTTAAATTTATTCAATAGCTAAGAAAACATGCTATATCATATATAATAATGAAGATCCTGAGTTGGAAGTTTGGGGAACCCAGCTCAAACTGACTTAAGAGGATAAGGCTCATGGAATTGAGTAGTACAGAGGTATTTCTGGTTTAAGCACAGCTGAATCCAAGGGCTCTGCAAAGCCATCAAGTTTGCCCTCAGGGTTGGAGGTATAGCTCAGTGCTAGAGCGTTTGCTACCCAGGCAAGGCCTTGGTTTTGGTCCCTAGCACAAAAACCAAGAGGTTTGGTGCCTCTCCATTTTTGGGTTTGCAGCTACTGTTTGTGGCCCTTTTAGGCAATCCTTTAGGAGCTGGGAGTGTGTTTGTTACGTTACAGGCAAAGGGGCATTAAAAGTTGCAGATGGAATTAAGGTCACTAATCAGTTGACATTAAAATCGGAAAGTTACGGCCCAATGTAATCACGAGGATCACTGAAAGTAGAAGAGGGATACAGAGGAAGAGAGTCAAGTGGGAGAGTGGGAGAAGGTCAGAAATGCAGCATCATTGGCTTTGAAGGTGGGAGAAAGGGGCCACAAGCCAAGAAACCGGACAGTCTCGAAGCTAAAACAGCTAGAGATTTTTCCTGAGAGCTTCTACAAAAGAACAGCCTTGCACTCTATCCTGGATTTTCAGCCTAGTGAGATGTGTTAGATTTCTACACAGCTGAAAATAAATTTGTATTGTATTTAAAACACTAAGCTCTTGGTAATTTGTTACAGTAGCAAGTGGAAATCATTTAAGTTTGAATCTGTGTCAATACTATTATTTTTAGGAATTGAAATATTCTAATCATGTAATTTTTAAAAAAGTATATACATACCAAAAAGTACCATAAATTACAACTTTCCAGTGCACTTAATTTTCACAAGCTGAAACACCAATGTAAGCAGTACTCAGATCAAGAAACAGACATTTCCAGCATCCCAGAAGCTTGACTTGTACCCATGACAGTCGATACTTAACCTGCCAAGGATATAGTAACTCTAACTTCTAATATAAATCAGTTTTTGACTATTATGTTAAATAGAATCATAAGGTATATATTCTTTCACTCAGTCTGTTTGTGAAATTCCTATTTCTTCATGTGTTATTTTTAAATTATTTATTTATTTATTTATTTAGAGACAGGTTCTTACTCTGTAGTCCAGACTGGTTCTGAACTCACTATGTAGCTGCCCACGCTGGCCTTGGACTCACAGCAATTTGTCTGCCTTAGCCTCCTGAGTGCTAAGATTACAGGCATGTGCCACCACACCTGGTTTACATGGTACTGAGGAATCAAAGGTTCTTAGTGCTTTAACTACTGAAATATTCCTCCAGCTCTCTTTTTTCTTCTTTCTTTCTTTCTTTCTTTCTTTCTTTCTTTCTTTCTTTTTTTTTTTTTTTTTGAGACAGGGTCTCTGTAGTTCAGACTGATCCTGAACTCACAGTGTGGCCCAGGCTGGACTCAAACTCATGACAATTCTCCTGCCTCAGCCTCCTGAGTACTTGGATTACAGGCATACACCACCATATCTGGCTTATGTGGTGGTGGGAAATCAAGCCCAGGGCCTTGTGCTTGCCAGGCCTCTAACCATAGTGCTTTTCCTCCAGCCCACTAATTCTTATTTCTGTAGCGTCTACCCTTTATGTTCATAAGTTCCACATCCTTGGATTCAGCCAATTTCAGTTCAAACATACTTGAAAAAAATGACATCTATATTCAGCATGTATATTTTTCTTGTCATCATTCTTTAAAAACAATGAACAGCCATTCACATAGCGTTTGCCTGGTGTTAGACATTACAAGTGCTCTAGAGATGACGTATTCAGAAGGCTCTATGTAGGTAATATGCAAATAATATTTCATTTTATATAAGGGAATTCAAGTGTCCACAGGAAGTCTTGGAACCAATCCCCTATAGATGTACCACGGGACAACATACAGTGTTTATATATGAATATACCCAAATTTCTATATTTCCATTTTATGGGACATTTGGTAGATTTAAGTTTAAAGCTGTTACAAATAAAGATACCAGTTTCCACTGATATATATTCAAATATATATAAATAATATATATATGTAAACATTACAATATAATATATAAAATATATACAATATTTAAATAGATATATTGAGTATATATAATATATATAAATGATGTATATTAAAATTTTGTGTAATTCCACGACTATGTGTTTTGTGTACTTTTCTAAAAAGAGCTGTAACTTTCATGAGATCGTCATGTTCACTTATCATGGAGGGTCATGAACTCCCATTCTAGAATTATGGTCATTTTGGCTCCAACCTCTCATTAGTACTCTTGGTAAGCACATTGCATTTGTTAGCATACATCTTTTTTAATGTTCAAGGCCTATTTGGCATGTATTTGCAGAATATTGATCTCAATTCTCTGTCCCACTGGACATCCTCCTACTAGGATGAGAGTGACAGTAACACCTTGTCACTGAGGATGCTCTTGCGGCATCTGATTTGATGGTCTCAACTGCAAACAACCCATCACTTACATACGACAGATTTGGAGCTGAGAGACATCAAGTGAACTGAAAATCAACTTCATCTTGAAGGAGAAGCCAAAGTGTTTTGATTATTTCTCTCCCCTCCTCACTGGGCCAATATTGCTGTCCGCCAGATGCCCAAAGGGAACAAGTAAGTTCCTGATTTCTTCTAGGAGCAATTTAAGTCTCTCTGTTTCTGCAGCCTCATACATTACACACCATTGAATCTATGTCTCCTGTAGAGAAACAGTCTTGTCTATCTGGTGGCTGCCAGCATCCTGCCTGATTTGCTTCTATTTAACTTGACACCAAAAATCCAGGTAGCCCTGAACTACTCTTGTTTCTCCCCTCATGTTCTCAGGCTTTCCTCAGCCCCAGCCTGTGCCCTTTAAACACCAACAACTTTGCCTGTTGGAATCCTTGGCCATCCTGGAGCCCCTAGTGTCTGGGACCCTGGACTTGGAAAAGGCTGCGGGGAGTGTGGGCTTATGAGGGCTAATCAGTTGACTTCGAAACAGGGATAACCAGTCTTGTCAACCTGTGGGCAGCAGAAGAGGCAGAAGCTCCATGTAGCAAGAAGAAAGGCCAAGGCACATTCCAGGGTGACACCAGATC
This sequence comes from Ctenodactylus gundi, assembly GCA_004027205.1. Lineage (NCBI taxonomy): Eukaryota > Metazoa > Chordata > Mammalia > Rodentia > Ctenodactylidae > Ctenodactylus > Ctenodactylus gundi. The sequence continues at coordinate 22,855 of PVKB01005848.1, forward strand.
TGAGGCAATAGGTCTAAAAGTGCTAACAACTATTTTTAAGCAGAAATGACCTTTCAGGTGGTTCCTCATCCTTCTTTGTTGCCTGTACCTTACATTTGGCTTGGATGCATCATGAAATTCTTGGATGCATCACAAAATTGCAGTTCCAAAAGATTTCTCTCTTGCTCTCTCTCTCTTATTTATTTATTTATTTATTTATTTATTTATTTTTGGAGACAGGGTCTCACTTTGTAGTCCAGGCTGGTTCTGAGCTCACTATGTTACCCAGACTGGCTTCGAACTCACAGCAGTCCTCCTGCCTCAGCCTCCTGAATGCTAAGATTACAGGAGTATGCCACCACGACTGGCTTATGTGGTGCTGGGGAATCGAAATTGGGTAGTGCTTTCTAGGCAAGCACTTTAACTGCGGAGTTATTCCTCCAACTCTCAAAATGTATCTTAAAAGTCATTTTACCCAACCCTTTAGCAATTGCTTGAATCTTTTCTTTAATGCCCAACCTTCATTTGAATACCACAATAGAAAACTCAATATTTACTGATGGAGTTAAATAGTTGTTCATATATACAGCTCTCAACCTTCCTGGGTTCTCAGCTCAATTATGTCTTCTTGGACTCCTGTCTTCAAAATGAGGTACACTGCTTTGCAGAGTTAATTTTAGGATTAAGATAAGGTATGTGGAAGTGCTCTGTAAACCTAAAAGACACCTGTGATTTCACTGAAAACAGGAAGCTTCAATGTGAAATTACAGTGGTTGACAAATGGTGGTGACACACTGACACTTATTTTTGGTTTCTGCTACTGAGGAAGGAAGTTTTGCTCCCAGTGTTGGCCAACAGCGACTCAAAACATTTGATATTTTACTATTTCTTGGCATATGTTGTTTGAGAAAAGAAATCTGGGCATTCCACCTGACTGCCTTGGAGGAAAGTGCTGCTCCTTTAACTGGGGAGAGCTCTGGGCAGCTCTGACCCTCAGTCACTGTACAGGGTCTCCTCTCCTTGTCCACCAGGCTGGCCCAGGGAGAGGTATATCTGGTGTCAGTAGATAGTCAAGAGTATCACTCTATTTGGGCGTCCTGAGGTTCATTCTAAGAAGGATTCGGGCAAAGACTCTCCAGCGAAGGCAAATCATGGGACAGGCAGCAGAGATCCACCAGAGGAGCTTGCAGTGCAACTCCAGGTCCCTCCAGCCTCCTTTCTTCCTGCTTCTGTTTCCTCATTGAAAACCTCCTTCCCAGGCTCTCATCTTAGCTGGCATCTCTGCCTTCCTCTGTCGGGCACCACAGGCCCTGGGTGAACACCATGTTGGCAATAGGGAGGAGCAGGTGAGAGCAACTGCCCCGAAACCTGGTCCTTCGTGGGACAGAATGTAATGCAATGACCAAACCAGGTCGCTGTGACCAAGGCAACATACATAACACCACAGTCCATGAGCTAAGAGGCCAGGTAAGATGTAAATCACCATTGGGTGGGAGATGCGATCATAAGGGAACGTCTCTCCACTTCACAATTTATGGTGATTTCCATGCATTTTTATCTGTTTCATGTAAGTGTGGTTTATTTATATTTTCATGGTAGCTTGGCCTAATGGTGCAAGCCTATGATTCTGGGAGGCTGAGGTGGGAGGACTGCAAAAGTTGAGCCCAGCCAGGAAATTTTAAGATTCAGTGAGACCCTGTCTCAAAAATCAAAAATTTAACAATTGGCTGAGGATGTAGCTCAGTGTGAAGGCCCTGGGCTCGATCCCTAGTACCACACATGCACATGCACATGCACAAATATTTTCATGGTAAAACTTGAGATCATAAGTATATAATATGTAACTTATGCTTATATAGAGAAATTTAAGTGAGCTGATAATGTTAAGGAGAAAAGGAGCAGGATGCCAGTGGAGCTTGCTTTTGGATAAACCAGCAGGGATTTTCTAACATAGCCCTATTTCTTTCTACAACGTTACACAGATACATCATACTGATTCAAAATTGAGAAGCAAGGCTCTGGGGATCCTTCTGAGATAAGTTTCCTCGGCTTCCCACGCTGCCTTCCAGGAGGCCAGTGCATAAGGATTGCTGAGCCCCAGTCAGAAATGTTTCCATGACAACGAGGTCAGCTGGGTAAGCAGCAGAAGAGGCCAGGAAAGAACAGAGACAGTTCTGGGTCAAAGTATTTGTTGAAGCCACAGTGGCACATTGCAGACCCCAAATCCTCTCCCCCTTTCCCAGCAGAAATTGACCCCAGTCCCACCCCTGGCTGCACGAGAGATTTCCCAGGATGAGGGCTCCTCAGAACACAGGACATCTCCAGGAAACCAGGAAACTTGGTTCTAATTCTGAAGCTGACATCATTACCAAATATGGTACTAGGGATTTAACCCAGGGCCTTTCACACTGAGCTACATCATCTCCAGAACTTTTTTCTTTTTCCTTTTGACACGGAGTCTTGTTAAATTGTTAAACTGCCCAGGCTGTGCTCAAACTTGTGATCTTCTTGCCTCAGGTTCCCAGAGGGCTGAGATTAGAGACATCCACCCCACACCCAATCCTATGTGACACTTTTATTTCCAAGGTTAATTTTATTTTTTTTCCAAGGTTATTTTTTTTTTTGACAGGGTCTCACTCTGTAGCTCAGGATGGTCCTGAACTGACTATGGAGCCCAGGCTGGCCTTGGGCTCATGGCTATCCTCCTGCCTCAGCCTCCTGAGTGCTGGGATTACAGGCATGTGCCACCACGCCCGGTTTATGTGGTGCTGGGGAATCGAACTCGGTAGGAAGTGCTTGACTTAGCGTTTGTGGCAAGCGCTTTAACTGCTGAGCCATTCCTCCAGCCCCCCAAGGTTAATTTTTAAAAGCAGGGCTTATTAAGTGGCCTTGTTAATCCAAGGAAGCCTGAGCACCCTCAGGAGCAACATGAGTGACAGGAGTCTTCCTCAGGAAGGCACCCATGTCTCCAAACTGCTCTTTCTGTGGAATCAGTAAGTGTTCAGTAGATGTTTCTGGAATAAGCTGACAAATTCAAAAGCCCTTGGTCTTTCCCTTCTGGTAGAGTTTGTGAGCCATGCTTCCTGCATTGCCCCCTCTCAGTCCTTGTGCGCCTTCCCTGGTCTTTTGAATCCTGCCGCAGAGTGGAGTCCCTACCCCTTCACATTCTGCCTTCCCCGGGGGATCAACAGAGCCACCTCGAGGCCAGGCTGGGGACGGACTAGAAGGAGCATTGCAGGCACAAAACCTGCACTGTTTTCCCAACAATGTCTGTGGAGTCCTTGAGGCTCATCTGGCACTAGGTGAGTACCTACTAGGTGCCAGTTTCTGAGCCAGGTTATAACATCTCAAAGCTACATTTGTGCCCCCAGGGAGCTCCCAGTTAGGTGGGAAAGTCAAACTTGGAAAAGGGTCAGCCTGAGCAGGGGCAAACGTTGTGACGGAGGAATGTCTGCAAGGCTCATAGTGGGTAAGTGAGATCCTCCATCCGGAAACACACTTAGCAGAAAATGGCTCCACACCCTACGAGGAGGCCCAGCCTCCACCAAGCCGTAAAAATCATCAAGGTATTTGGTTTGTTTTCTGGGACGGACTGCTTGCCTCATGAATCCTCCAACACTAAGCACTCCCATGTCCTTCAAAAACCCCCAGCAGTGGCCACGGCTAACTGAAAGTCATTGAGTAGACAGGCACCTGAGGGAGCTAAGCCACTAGGAACTCTTAAGTTCTGACAGAGTTTGAATTTAATTCCTTTTTTTTTTTTTTTTTTTTTCTTTTTGAGGCAGGGTCTTCTACTGTAGTGAAGCATGAGCCTGAATTCACTATGTAGCCTAGGCTGCCCTCAAATTCATTGCAATCCTCCTGTTTTGGCTCCTGAGTGATGGGATTACAGGCATGTGTCACCACACTCAGCTACAGTATTAATTTCTGAAGGGGCTTTATACTTCCTGACATTTATCAGTTAGGCATTAGAAAAAACAACTGTGAGCCAAACAGCTCACCGAATAGACTTCAATCTTGAGCCTCCAGCCAGCAGATGGTGCTGTGCACCCCATGAGATCCAGGAATCCAGCCTGGTTGAGCCAATCTGGCCTGCTGCTGACAGAGGGGTAAGGCTGTGGCTTCACCAGGCAGACACCAGTGGTCAGCTGTCTGCACTATGGAGCACTGACTAAAGGAAACCTCTGAGCCCCAATTGCATGGCCATAGATAGGGGCTGTCATATGTTTAAGGGATTTTGGGTGTGATGGACCAGGAAAAAAAGAAGCATAAACAAACCAATTTTGCTTGGGTGACTTTATTTCCCAAAGCTGGGAAAGCACAGTTTAAAATTATGATTTTCTCTGTCTCCTTTCTACTTACTTCTATCACATCCTATCTCATGTGCCTCTTTTTCACTGAAGATCTAAGTTGTAATTCAGAGTCAGAATTCAGTAAATACAGAATTTTAGAATGCACCTGTGGAGTAAGAGCCCTTCAAGGCCATCCTGTACAGAAGGTTTTTGATTTTTGTTTTTTCAATCACAAATGAAAAGACTGAGTTCCAGAGACACAAAGAGGCCTCTGAAACTCACAGCAATACTTCTTCCTCAGGCTCCCTAGTGCTGGAATTACAGGAATATGCCACCATGCCCAACTTATGTGGTGCTGGGGAATCAAGCTCAGGGCCTTGAGCTTGCTAGGCAAGAGCTTTAACTGCTGAGCTATTCCTCCAGCGCTGTTGTTGACTTTCGTTTCCCCAAGACCCTCTGGGTTACTTGGAGTTCTAGATAATCTGCTTTAGAACCACGACTGCCTAATTCAGACACCAGGACTAAGCAGGGTTTCCAGAGGCTGAATACATTCATATGAAACCTCAAAGCCTCTACTGATATTGGATAATGTATATTCCAGACACTGTTCGCTCATTTGCTCATCTGTTCATTTGACCAGTCAATAGGTGTTTATTCTAAGCTGGGGCCTGGACTAGGAGCTGAGAAGACAGAGACAGCATGCTAAGGCTCTGTGCCCCAGAGTGCGGGGTACAGTGGGGCTACTCTCCAGCCAGCAGTGGGGTAATGGGGGGGGAGCTGGACACCCACTTTACAAGGTTGCTATTAAGGCCTCACCTTACTGCCTTCTGTACCTCCGTATCTTACCTTTGGTCGGACAAGTGAACTTTTGACTGGGTTTACCACGTGTTCAGTTGTAGACACAGTCTGTGATTCACTTCTGTGCAGACAGGAATCAAGTGAAAGATTAAGGCCTTGTACCGTTGACGCCAGTGTAAGCTAAGGAGAAAAAAAAGGGATTATGATTGAATCCAAGAAATAATAAACCATCCCTGGGCGTAACAAATGTCTCATGTCTCCAGGTCTCTTCAGATTCTTACAAATTTCTTCAGTTCACAAACACATGCACACAATGAGACCTCACTCTACCCCATTTACTGGGTCATACTTACATACCCCAGAGAACTGAAAACTCTGCTTTTAATGATACCCAACCTTAGCTTTTCCATGGGAACATCAGTAAGGAACAGAAAGCAAGCAATATCAAATTGGACCCACAAAACACAAGAGGCATCATGGTTAGTTCTTTAAATATAGTTCCATTTCTTTCACCTCTTTCATGGAATCAAAAGTTCACTTTAAGAATAATCTCACTACTCAGCCAATCTGGACACATATCTATGCCTATGTTCCATCTCCAATGTCCCATCTGGCCTTTACTAGGATTCCTCTACCAATTCGGAGCTCATTACCTCCTGAGGTAGTCTATTGTGCCTGCTGTTTCTACTTTTCCCAGTTGAAACTGTATAGAAAAGACCACACTCTTCCCCGATGTGATAAGCTTTCTGATAAAAGGACAGCTCTCATTCTTTTTAAAGCAAGCAGTATGACAGTTCCAATGTCATGTTATTCAAAATCACCAGAAAGAGAAGGTATACAGCCCAGTCAAAATTCTTCCCCTAGACCATTTCCCCTACCCCCTAGTGAGGCCTCCTGTCCCCAGGTCTTTCTGAATCACTCTCAAGGCTCTTAGGGACCTGCAAGGAGGTAGGAAGGTTCAACCCTGGCATATCGTGAGGCCAGGAAGAGCAAAGCCCCAGTAACCTCTAGAGATAGGTGCTACAGGACACTGGGGACATGGGACCTCTCCTGGGCCTCTCTCTTTCTACTAATTACCCCTTCTTATGCAGGATTCCAACTTTGAGGATCCCTTTAGACTATCCCATTAGACCATGTTATGGGCTTCCCAAAAATTCATATGCTGATTTATGTCCCTTAAAAATTTGTATGTCAAAACCCTAAACCCCAAAACTTCAGCATGTGATTATATTTGGAGATAGGGTCTTTACAGCAGTTAGGATCAAATGAGGTCAATAGTGTGGGCCCTAATCCAATAGGACTGGTGCCCTTAGGAGAGATTCAGGCAGACACACACTGGAGGAGGAGGAGGATTTGAACACACAAGAAGATGCTCATCTGCAAGCCAAGGAGAGAGGCCTCAGAAGGAATCAGCCCCTACCTTCACCTTGGACTCAATTTCCAACCTCCACAACTATAGGAAATCAACGTCTGTTGAGCAAGCCACCAGTCAGTGCTATGTTGTTACTACAGTCCAAGCAGATGAAGTCAGCTGTCATCCTACATCTGAATTTCACTATCACAGAGGTGTCCACCCAAGCTGAGCAAGGTGTCGCAATGGAAATGGGTCCTGGGCCCACGGAACATGTGAGCAGTGGTGGTGGGGAGGTCAGGCAGTACGGTATCACCCCAGTAGACACAGGGTAGCTAGCAGGGGTCCACATGAAGACACCTAGGAGTAGGGATGGGCCCTGAGCCCACAGTAATGGAGAATCCCTTTAGAGAGAGTCCCAAGACCGAATTCTGAGTCAGTTAGGGAAAAGAGTAGTAGAACTCAAGGTGAGATTGAAAGATCTGAAACTCCCCTGCTTGCTCCAACCCCGTGGTGGCAAGAACATCAGGCCCCAGAGCCAGGAGGATACAGGGAGGAGCACAACCCACATAGGCCTTCACACTGGCAGCCAGCATTTAAATTAGAAAAGAATTGCCAGGAATGGTGGCACGGAATGAATCACAGCACTCTGGGAAGCTGAGGCTGAAGGATCACAAGTTTGGGCCCAAGTTTGTGCCCAGGAACAACTTAGCAACTTAGTGGGACTGTCTCAAAGCAAAAAACGGGGCTGGGGATACAGCTCAGGGTTCAATCCCTAGCAACACAAAATGAAAGGAGAGAGGGAGAGAGAGAGAGAGGAGAGAGAGAGAGAGAGAGAGAGAGAGAGAGAGAGAGAAAATTTTAAGAATGGGAAAAGCAGCATGTTGATTAAAGGCCAGCTTTCACATGGATCAATATTGCCTCTTTCTCCTGACAACCCTGTAAAGGAGCTGTTAGGACCTGCTGTGGTAGACTAGATGCTATGGTATAAAGTGCTAGGGGTATGAGTGGTAAAAGAACTTTCTAGTATTCAAGAAATATAAGAAAAGGCAAGAGTTTACTTAGAGCGCCCTGTCAAGTGGGTGTGTTCCGAGGGAGAAATCATGCAGGCAGGATGAGGCTTTGGGTTTAAGGGAGCAGAAGGTGGAAAATTTAGACATCTTTGAAATACATTGTCTGGAGCATCTTGTTTTCTTACTGATCTTTCAGGAACTCCTGTTATTAGGGATGTATCCTGGGGTCGTGAATCGTTTCAAGGTCTTTTGCTTACAGAGAACCCTTTTAGGCCCAGGTAAGGATATCTGTATTATTTGGCTGCTTGGGGAAAATGAGGAAGAGACCCCTTCGCTACTTGGGAAAAATAAGAGAGGAAGAAACACCTGTTCATTAGGAGGGATGAATAGCTTTGGTTTTTAGTCTTAGCGCATGCTACTGCAGTCAACGTTGGTACGGTGTTCATGACTGTTCAGTACTTCAGGGTCAGAGAAGTGTGGATGCTGAGAGTTTTAACCCTTAGTCACCCCAGGACTCTCAGCTGCCATGAAGGCAATAAAACACCAGAGTGAAAGGGCCTTGGACAAGGGCTCCTGAGAGCCCTAAAAAGGCCCCATAGCTCCATGCTCCAGGGCAAGATGTACCTTCCTTTAGTTTCAGCCACTTGGTCTGGAAATGTAGATGACACCTCCTTAATGGGACTGTGGGTCTGGAAATGTAGATGACACCTCCTTAATGGGACTGTGGCGTTGGACTCGGTAAACCTGGGGAGATTGGCAGCCGCCACTATGATTGCCACCTATAATGATGCTGCTCAAGGAGGCTGAGTCACTACTAGGCAAAGCCGGGACTAGACTGCATCCAGCACACCCAAGGATTAGACACCCTGGTACGCAGCAAGCACAGTGACATAAACAGGGTGCCTGCCCTGGAATAAGCTTCTCTAGGAGCCTGGACCCTATTTCAGGATCATACAGGAGGAGGCTGAGCAGGAAGCAGGAACAAGAATGGGACTGGTCTCAGGGCCAGGACTCACTGGGGCTCAGGAGCTTTCAGCAATTCCAAAAGATTATCACTAGCTATTGGATAAAACTGGTCACCCGCGGTTCCAAAGCAGGACTAATACACCGTGACATTTTGATTTTATTCAGTGCCTTTCTGCAAAGCAGATCAAAGCACTTCAAAATAATTTTCTCTAAACTTTTCTGAGATGAAGCCAGTGTGGAAAACCCCACTTCATCTTTGAACTATGCTTGAAATCAACCACAACCCCTGGAATTTTGGTTTTTTTTTTTTTTTTCTGGTTTGCAGAAGGCAATGGCATGTGTCCTCAGTGAGTCTGTGGGTAACAGGTGGAATGATCCATTTTACCGCTGGGGAAAACAGCCCAGAGAGCTCGAGTACCATTTTCAAGTGAGGACATACCCATCTTAGCCCACTGCTACACGTGGCCCAGTGTCCTGCCACGCAGATTCTAGCCAGGCGCAGGTCCCTGAAGCCAGAAGTTTAGTCTTTGAATCAAGTGGCTCATGACAGTACCACAAATGCCTCATTCTATGAGCCTGAAGGTCCTGATCCAACTACAAGGCCCCAGCTCTGGACTCCAGCAAGCCTCAGACTAGGAGGTGCTATCTGTGCATTGTACAGTTTGCCATCTTCTCCCCCCTGAGGTGACCCCATATTCCTCCTGTGCTCCCAACCCCTTCCCTTCATCCTTCCATCCCATCAGGACTCACCTTTTCCAATGCCCTGTGTTGGTTCCTGCCCTTTGCCCTGGCTTCTTCTGTGTGTGTGTGTGCATGTGCACGCATGTGCATGTATGCATGCGTGTTTGTGTGTGTGCATGTGTGTATTATTAGGGACAAAATCCAAGCCCTGCCCTACCACCTGGGAAACCCTCAGTCCTCTGCCTCTCCTCTAAGCCACTGTTCCCTCCTCTGCCAACCACTCCCCTGGATATATCTGTGGAACTCTGGTGGGAAAGTAGAAATTGGGAGGCAGAGTCAGGGGAAAGGGGGAAGTTAGTGGGCCTTCCAGACAGGTGGCCTGGACTCAGAGGTCGGGAAGCTCTTAAGCTTTTGTTATGTTGTTCTCTCTCTGTCTCTGTCTCTCTGTCTCTCTGTCTCTCTCTCTCTCTCTCTCTCTCTCTCTCTCTCTCTCTCTCTCTCTCTCCTCTCCTCCCTCCCTTCTTTTTCTCTTTCTCTTCCTCCTCCGGTTCTCTCTCCTTCTACTCTTTCAAAACCAGATGTAGAGGTTAGAATCCATACTCAAAGTCAGTTTTAGATTAAAGAATTAAGGGTCAAGAAGAATTAAAGATCTTAGTAAAGAACACAGAGGTTTTACAAATAAAAACAAATTTGGGGTAGCATCTGAGAGCTTTTAGGAGCGCCTACATTATCAAAGGAAACATAGATACAAATTAGTCTTCTATTTTCTGCCCTTATCCCTTTGGTCTCCTAGGTACCTTAGCTTTTCCCTTATCAAATCCTATGAGCTAAAAAGAACCACCAGTGATTTGTTTGTACTAAAATGCAAATGACTGAGGAACCAAAACCCTGGCCCTCAGGTGTGCTCTTGCTAGAGGTGTTAGCTAGCAAGTTGGGGAAGGGCCAGGGGGGTCTTCTTTGCTCCAGTATAAATAAGGAGGCCAACCCAGAGAAGGACAGAGTAAAACTGGAAGCTACGGTTCCTCCAAGTTCCTGAGCCTTCCAGCTCAAGCTAAAAACCGTGATGTTGGCCTCACATCTGCTCAGTCCCTTGGTCTGCTCCACTGCAAATACACATTGGAGAACCTATGCTGCTTCCTGGATGTCTTCTCCAGAGGCCACAGAGTTTGAAGTCAGACGGACCTCAGTCTGGACCCAGCTTCCCAACTCACTGGCTCTGGGATCTTTAGTTGATAACCTCTGAGCTTCAAATTGTCCAAAGGACTAAATCCATTGACAATTGTGAAGTACTTAGCATACTGGCTCTGGGTCCACCTGTGGTGTGGATCTTCATTCATGATGGGGCAGCAAATGCCCCTGCTCCAGACTGGCTATGTTTATCAGAATGGTCTCTCCTCACCTCCACAGAAATGTGGTGGAGAAAGGCACCAGGTCCCTCTGGCACCCACAAGAGCAACCACACTCTCATCATCCCATTCCTGCTCTCCTCTGCTCATCTTGAAGACCGCCATTGGCCCTAACATAAAAATTCTCCAGACACATACATGATGTGATAAAAAAAAAACAATGTATGTTTAATTTTAAAAATTTTATAACAGGGGCTGAGGGCATAGATCAGTGGTTAAAGCACTTGCCTAGCAAGCACAAGGCTCTTGGTTCAATTCCCTGGCACCACATAAGCTGGTCATGGTGGCACACACCTGGAATCCCAGCACTCAGGAGGCTGAGGCTGGAGGATTACCTGAGTTGGAGGCCAGACCAGGCTACCTAAGTTCAGGATCATCTCATCGTAGATTACAGAGTGAGACCAGTAAAAATAGAGTGAGACCAAAATAAATAGATAAATAAATAAATAAATACAAAAATAAAAATGGGCTGGTGATGTAGCTCAATTCAAAGGCCCTGAGATTGATCCCTATTACCATAAATAAATAAATAAATAAATAAATAAATAAATAAATAAAATATAAACTTACAGTAAAAGACACGTTGCCGTAAATCCTCCTGTCATCCAGCACACAGATCTCTCTGCTCCTGCCACTGCTGAAGCGGTTCTGGAAGCTCTCCTTACTGAAGACCTTTAGTCGTGCTTCCGTGTCCTAAGTTGATTCAAAACATTTATATTCCATGGTTATTTTGGCTTTGAGGAAGAGCCAGAAGCTGCACACAGCCAGATCTGGTGAATAAAGTAGATGATGACCTGGGGTAGTTTTCACAAGCTTGCCTTGCCCCTTGAGGCTACTTGCCTGCTATACTCACTGTATTTTTGCTCAGACCTTGTAAAGACACTCACAAAAGAGGACTTCCAGAACTGCTTCAAAATGTGGGAAGCGAGATGGAGCATGTGTTCAAAATGAGAGGGAGTGGGGTGGGCTGGAGGAATGGCACAGTGGCTAAAGCACTTGCCTTGCAAGCACAAGGCCCTGAATTCAAGTCCCCAGAACCACATAAAGCTGGGCATGGTGGCACACACTGGTAATCTTGGGAAGAAGAGACAGATAGCTGTCTTGAGTCCCAGGCCAGCTTGGGCTACATAACGAGATACCGCGTCAAAAAAGAAAGAAAGAAAGAAAGAAAGAAAGAAAGAAAGAAAGAAAGAAAGAAAAGAGAGGGAGTATTTTGAGAGGGACTAACTAATGTATTTCTTACAGTAATAAAGATTTTTAAATTTGATCATCTGCTGTTTATTTTGGCCACACTTCTTATTCTTCCCCATCCACTGATATGGCTGCAGTGATTTCCATTGTCCCTGAGGGTGAGATTCTGGGACTTCAAGTAAGAAGTAACTTCTTTTCTTCTAATTCCAATGAGAATCTTCATCCCCTGCTAAGGCAGTGAGTATACACTGCCCTAGTCATGACCTTTAGGACAATATAGGTGTATGGAACAGATACTTCAAAATTATGTCCCTCCACACTCTTTCCCTACGAATAATTTTTTCAGAAAGGTTTGATTATAACTCACACTAATGCATGATTGGGTATGAAGATTTTAACTCAGTTATTACTGAGAGAACTGGTAAAATCTAAAGTCTATTTCCAAGGAGAATCTAAAGATCAAGTACACACCTATCAGGAATGCTGAAATGAATTTCCTAATAGGTGGTCTTTCACTGGATAAAATAAATTGCATCTTTAATGAAAAATGTATGTTTGCATGTGTAAACAGGAAGCATTTGCATGCAAAGAGAGGAAGAGGTTAACAGTGTATAGAATCAGACGTCCTAGAAACACCTCTCCAGGAAGAAGGGTCTGGATTCAACTGAGCACCCTAAAGCAATAGAAATGGCTGTGGTTAGCTTATTATTTTACAACGTCAGAATGCAGAAGAGTAAAATTCTCTGTTGAAATATAGAATGTGACTTTTTAATTGTTTTTTGAGATAAGGTCTCATGCTGTAGTCCAGATTGGTCCTGAACTCACTATGTAGCCCAGGCTGGCCTCAAACTCATGATAATCCTCCTGCCTCAGCCTCCCTAGTGCTGGGACTACAGGGGTGCATTACTACAACTAGCTAGTCCTTTTTGTGGTACTGGGGAATCAAACCCAGGCTCTTCTGCATGCTAGGCAAGTGCTTTAGCCAATGAGCTACACCCCTATCCCCTAGAACATGACTATTTCACAAGAGTTTTGATGAGTGTTTTCCCTGAGGATAAACGTGTATGATAGACCATGAAAAGTATTTAAGAATCTTTTGAAATTTCTATAATTAATACCAATTTCTGGATATTTATATATTTCCTGTGCAACTTAAAATAGCAAGATGTTAAACTTAATTATTTCCAGTACCTCTCTTTTTATAAGTAAGTTCATTAAGTTTTGTGATTTCTAAGGTGTCCTCTAAGGAGTCTCAAAGATGGTTTTAAATACATAAAATATATCCTAAAAATCTTACTTCTTTTTCTCCCTCTAATTTTAGAGTCTTCTTTGGGAAGGTAAAAAAAAAAATTTTAAGAGATGTCAGAGGAGATGTGGGCACATGAGTAAGAAAGGGTCATGGGTGACCATGAAATTAGACTTGGCTATCTTTTCATATCAAAGTGACATTAAAGCATTTAGAAGTAAATACAGGGGAGAGAGCTGCAAGCACAATGATACAGACTTTTAGCTCTTTCATAAGGAATTTTGTCTTATTTTAAATAATCAAGGTTATAGTAAAATCAGCATAAAGTACAGAATATTACATTGGGAAGGGAAATGGGGGCATAGCTCAGCAGTTAGAATGCTTACCTAGCACATACAAGGCCCTGGATTGGATTCCCTAGCACAATATAAAAATTAGCTGAGCATGGTAGCACACACCTGTAATCCCAACACTCGGAGGCTGAGGCAGAAAGATTGCCATAACTTCCAGGCTAGTGTGGACTACACAAACCCTGGAGAGAGAGAGAGAGAGAGAGAGAGAGAGAGAGAGAGAGAGAGAGAGAGAGAGAGGAGAGAATTATAGAATTATATTGGGAGGGCACAGAATCTCTTATATTTAAGTAGATTTTACAGAGGTAAAGGAGTACCTTTTCTGGGGCTGGAGAAATGGCTCAGCAGTTAAAGCCTTTCCTAGCAAGGCACTACGTCAAGTACTAATATACCAGAGTTCGATTCCCCAGCACCACATAAGCTGGGCATGGTGGTGCATGCGTGAAATCCCAGCACTCAAGAGGCTGAGGCAGGAGGATTGTCCTGAGTCCAAGACCAGCCTGGGCTCCATAGTGAGTTCAGGACCAGCCTGGGCTACAGAGTGAGACCCTGTCTCAAAAAAAAAAAAAAAAAACAGAAGAGAAAAGAATTATCTTTTCTATTGGATATGAAGGCAATAATCAGCAAATCAAGTAAGCAAAGCCAAGAAAAGAGTGAAATTTGTCAAAATTTTAACAGATTTCATATATTCATGTAATTTCTCAGACACAGCTGTTTTAAATCAAGGAAAATAAAAATCACTTTCTGAATTTTATCCTTCATTACAGTCTTCCATATTCTGGAAGAAACTGACACTTTAAGAGTTCTCCAAGTGTGGTCTTCAGGACTCCAAGAAGTCCTCAAGACCCTTTCAAGGGCTCATGAGCTCAAAACTACTTTCATAATCATACTAAAACTTTTTTTCTTCTCTCTTTTCTCTTGAGTGTTCAACAAGGCATGAGACGTGACATGAGACAAGCAAAATAGAATGCAAAAGTAGACATGAGAATCCAGCTGTCTTCTATTTAGCCAAACATTAAAGAGATTTCTAAAAAATCTGAATAACTGAGAAATGTCTGTCATGTGTGCATATTTTTGTAGGCAAACACAAATCTGAATAACACAACATTCCATGCCCGGACATAACCCTTTTAAATCTCTGTGTTCACCTTCAGTTGCCATAACAAAAACTTGAGAAAGTCTACCTAAAGCAAGTGCTTGGTTACTTTTTCATTTCTGGGATGGAATACCCAACATCTACAACTTTAGGGACGAAAGATTTATTTTAACCCACAGTTTCAGAAGGTCACAGTCCATTCATTCATGGATGGGTGGCTGGAAATGGTGGAACCCCATGGTGGGGCTGAAGCCAGAGAGAATGAGTCCCCCAAGGCATGGCAGAAGACAGCCAACTCAGAGCGGAAGGGCAGACACAGCACACACACATCCAGGTCAAGCCCCAAGCACCTGCCCCCCTCCCAATAGTAAACAGTATCCAGAGATAGACAAGGCTTCGGAGGATACTACAGACCCAATCCACAACAGCAGAAAAAGGTTAATTTTAGCTCATGGTTTCAAAGGCTTCAGTCCATGGTTGGCTGGTTCCATTGCTGGGAGCCTGAGATGAGGCAGTTCATTGTGGCAGAGGACATGGCAAAAGAAAGCCACTCACCTCATGGCAGCCAGGAAGCAAAGGTAAGAAAGCCAGAGAGGAAGGGACCAGGGACCTGATACACCTCGAAAGGCACACTCTGAATGACCTACTTCCTCCAAATGGGCCCCACCTCCTACTAGCCTATTCAACTGTGAACCCACCAATGGATTAATCCACTGATTAACACCTGTTCGCATCCCAACAATTGGGGTTGACTGCTCTGATGGATCTAAGATAATATATTCACCTTAACTTTGATCAGCTTTTCATTTGTGAGGCTGGGAGTGATGACTTTCAAGCTCTTGCTCAAAGCTGAAGTGAAGGACTACATTACTTTTTAATGGGAAAATGTAAAATATTAAATACTATAGGAGGATAGAGGTGTTCGTTCTTACTGTGGAAAACACCACAGAACATATGAGTGTTATCATTTGACTCTGGAACGTCTCTCAAAAGCTTCATGTGTTTGGAAAGTGGTTGGAGCGTGGCTATTAACTGGATCAAGTGAATGGAACCATTTGGTGATCTCCTGTACTGTGAGCTGTTGTGGCCCGCAAGGGTGTGCTCTTGTCCTGGCTCTGCCCTTCTCTCTCTTTCTGCTTCCTGGCTACAATAGGACGAGCTGCTTTCCCCCACGCCAGGCTCTGTGCCATTGCCAGCTGACCATGAGTGGACTTAGACCTTCTGAAACTCTGAGCTAAAATAAACCTTCCCCTGTTTAAGCTGTGCTATCAACTATTGTGTTCCAGCAACAAGGAAGTGACTAAGATGGTGGCCTGTAGGTTGGGTCTGAGAGCTGGGTAGCCATAACCTGTCACCGAGTAGGGAAGAGAATTCCGAGAAGGTCCAACAGAGGACGGTGCCAAGGAGACAGAGCAACAGATACACACTCAGGGTCCAATGCCTTATCTGCTCCTCTGGGGCAGGATTAATGAAGGGCCTGGGGAGGAGGAAAGTGAACCTCAGAAAATAGGAATATGGAGGATGCTCACTTGAATTCTGGGTACCATTCCTTGGACGGTGGCAGCAGTAGATGGAGATTCTCTCCTAAACACCATCCCACCCATAGCAGTGGTCACTGAGCACTTACTGCAGAGTACACATTCTGCTAATTGCTCAGATACTTTTTTGCTTGTATGAAACTGTTCAGGATTTTTTCTTTATTTATTTTTCAGTGCCTGTAAAGGAAGTCAGCTACATAATTGTTACTCCCATTTCCCTGTCTTGTCTCTGCTTGAGTTTTCACCTTAACCAGCTGTTCCGAAGTTTTACCTGCTCCCCCAGAAACTAACAAGCTAAAGCTACAATAATTTAAACCAAAGCTACAGTAATCAAAATAGTGTACTGCTGTTGGTGAAAGAATGGACAGAGGGCTGGAGGAATAGTATAGCAATTAGAGTACTTGCCTAGCAAGCACAAGGCCCTGGGTTTGATTCCCTGGTACCACATAAACTGAGCATGTGATGTATGCCTCTAATCCAGCACTTAGAAGGCTGAGGCAGGAGGATTACTCTGAGTTTGGGTTCAGCTTGGGCTCAGGACCAGCCTGGACTACACAGCAATGCCTTATCTCAGAAAAAGGGGGTCTAGGGATATATTTCAGTGTTAAGTCTCAATCCCCAGTACCAGAAAAACAAACAAACAAACATTACATAGGAGAAATTTTAGGTGATGTAGAGTTTGACATTGAGTATTTAGATACACTAAACTCATGGTCTATGAAAGGAAAACTGATAAATTACACTTCATTAAAATTAAATTTTTCTCTGTGTGTTAAATGCTTAAGAGAATGCATGAGGGGCTGGAGGAATGGCTCTGTAGTTAAAGCACTAGCTTAGCAAGCTCAAGGTTCTGAATCTGATTCCCTAGCACTGCATAAACTAGGCATGGTGGCACCTGTAATCCCAGTGCTTGGGAAGCTGAAGCAGGAGGCTTGCCTTGAGTTCAAGGCCAGCCTGAACTACATAGTGAGTTCAGGACCAGCCTGGACTACTGAATGAGACCCTGTCTCAAAGAGAGAGAGAGAGAGAGAGAGAGAGAGAGAGAGAGAGAGAGAGAGAGAGAGAGAGAGAGCAGGAGGGAGACAGCAAGAGGGAGAGAGAGCATGAAAAATATGAACCAAAGAATAGAAGAAGGTATTTGTTTTTTGTAATCCAGGTTGGTCCTAAATGCACTATATAGCCAAGCTGGCATCAGATTTACAGCAATCCTCCTGCCTCAGCCTCCTGAGTGCTGGGATTGGAGGTGTTTGCCACCATGCCTGGCTATTTATGTGGTACTGGGGAATCGACTTTGGGGACTTTCACATGCTAGGCAAGTGCTTTAGCCCCTGAGCTACATCCCTGGCCCACATAAGAAAATATTTTCAATGAACCTCTGGTATAGGACTTGTATCCAAAATATACAAAAACTCTAAACTCATCAGAAAAGCAAACAACTCAATTAAAAATTCAGGTGAAGAGCCTGAACATACACCTCAACCAAGAAGATACACAGAGATGGATATAGCGATACACGTCTATAAAACCAGCAGTTTGGGAAGCTGAGTCAGGAGGATCAGAAGTCCAAGTCTCACCTGGGCAAATTAGTGAAACTCTGTCTCAATATAAATCAATCAATCAATCAATTAATCAATCGTATTGAGAATACCGCTTAGTGTGAAGCCCTGGGTTCAATGCAGAAAAATATAGGTTAATCGTCACGAGAAAAGATGCCGAACATAATATATCACTAGAAATTGCAAATTAAAACAATTTGACGTCACTGTACATGTATCAGAATGACGGTAAAGCGTGAGCAGCGCTGGGTGCTGGTGAAGATGAGGAGCAACAGGAACACTCAGCATCATTGGCGGGAAAGCACAGGCCTGTACAGCTAGCTACTTTAGAAGTTGGTCCTATGAAGTGAACTGCGACCTCAGCCTCCAACCCAGCCACTGTGTTCTCAGCGATTTCACATAGTGAATGAGAAGTCTTACATCCTCACAAAACAGTGTTACTCATAATCTCCCAAAATACAAAGCAATCAAGATGGCATGCAATAAAAAAAACAGATAAACAGGGTTACACCCATAAAATGAGTATTATTTAGTGGTAAAAAATAAAGGAATTACCAAGCTACAGCCACAGAAAGGCGTGAGGAACCTGGACAGCACCCCGCTCAGCAAAAGAAGTCAGTGTGAAAGCCTGGCACCCTGTACAGACTCCAACAACATGGCACTGTGCAAGGCCGAACTCCTGAGACGTTAAAAAGAGCAACGGCTGCTGGGTCTTGGAGGCAGGGGACGACTGGGGAGGCAGGAGGGGGAAGGACGAATTGGTGAAACAGGAGGATGTCTTTCAGAGCTGGGGACTGAACTGAGGTGTAAGCAGGTACACTGCCACCCAACTACACCCTTCACCCCAGCATTAGAGATGTTGTGGACATTGAAACTATTGTTTTTATCATTTTACTTTTTTAAAAAAAATTGTAACACTTACATATTACATCCCCTTTCACCTTAACCAGCTGTTCTGGAGTTTGACCTGTTGATTCGTGGGGGTAGAGGAATGGCACAGTGGTTTAAAAAGGCCCTGAGTTCAATTCTACAGCACTACATAAAGCTGGGCATGGTGGCCCACACCAGTAATCTTAGTACTCAGGAGGCTGGCGACGGAGGACTGCCAAATCCAAGGCGAGTCTGGGCTCCATAGTGAGTTCGGGACCAGGCTGAGCTTCAGAGAGAGACCCTGTCTCAAAAAAAAAAAAAAAAAATCTGTTGATTCCTTATACAATAATACCTGTGGACTTTTTTAACTTGGAAGAATCAGAAATTTAGAAAAACCCCCAAAAGATCCATCACCCAACAACTAGTATTTACAATTTCTAGATTTCTGTCCAATTTTTTCTTTGTAGAGTCTTTTACTAATAGCATTTTCTTTATGCTTGTATTATATCTCATAGCCTAGTCTGTCTCTTCTAATGATTGTCTTCTAAAAGGTTTTAAGTTCCCCGGAGTCAAGAACGATATTTTAGGGGCTAGAGGAATAGCTCAGCAGTTAAAGTGCTTGCCTAGCAAGCACTGAGTGCACAAGTTTGATTCTCCCACACCACCTAAACTGGGCGTGGTGGTGCGCTCCTGTAATCCTAGCACTCAGGAGGCTAAGGCAGGAGGATTGCTGTGAGTTCCAGGCCAGTCTGGGCTACATAGTGAGCTCGAACCAGCCTGGACCATGGTGAGACCCTGTCTCAAAAAAAAAGGAATGACTTTAATAATTTTTATGTTTTATAAACTATGTATGGTGGCACAAGCCTGTAATTCCAGCATTTAGGAGGCTGAAGCAGGAGGATTACCATGAATTCAAAACCAGCCTGGGCTACAGAATAAGACCTTGTCTCAAAAAAATTGTGTTTCATATGATTCTTGTTATTATAACAGGAGCATAATATGGCTTCAATAAATGCTTTATTTGACAGTGTGGACTGTAGAAGAATCCTTCCTATATCATGCTTATATTTGTTGGGGAAAATTATAAACCAAGAAAACACAGGCATTATTAGAAATTCTTAATGACATCACACCAGACAGAGATGGACTGCAGGCTTCCACAAAAACGAGAATGAAGAGTCTCAGCTATATGGAATGCTGAGAAAAGGGGATCACAAGTTCGAGGGCAGCTTCGGCAATTTAGTGAAAGTATGTCTCAAAATTTTAAGAGGGAAGGGAGGTTGTGCAGCGGTAGAGCACCTGCCTAGCATGTCTGGCGCCTCCTGGTGGCGCCACTGTTCAGAGGGTTAAATCTAATCACGTGGGTCTTCGAGCCACACTGAAGTTACCACCTACACAGAGCAAACAGGCTACACTCCCAGGGTGACCTAAGGGATCTTTCCTCGGGAGGCAAGTGACCGACAGCACTTTATAGTACGTGTGCTGGCTTTTGGACAGGGGCTCCTCCCTGTCCTTCAGCAGGAATCTATGTGCAGAGTTGAATGACGGCAAAAGGTTTGTTATGTGAACGGGGCATTCTGCACACAAGGTTAGGCCTCATCCTTAGATGAGGCTTTCATGATATTGATATTATGATAAATTCTAGTTTGCCTTTTCTCATTTGTTATAACAACTACACCTAAGTATCAGCACTGGACATTTGGACATTTCTATGATTTTCTGTATTCTGGTGACTCTTGAGAAGATAAATGCAGAGACTCTGAAACTTTCATTTCCAAAAGAAATAATGCAAAAAGATGGCTCTGTGGCCTGCAAATACCAAATTATACACATAGTTTTATGTTCAAACCCTATCACCTGGCCCCTCCAGCCATTCCCAAACAGAGCAACAAGATTTCCCTCTTAGAGTTTTCCAGGCCATAGAATCACTTCTGACTTTCTCTCTACTTCATGGCCATCCTTAGGGGCTAGAGGTGTAGCTCACAATGGTAAAGCACTTGCCTAATATTTTCAAGGTTCTGGGTTCCATCCCCACCACAAGGGCCAAAGAAAGAAAGTTTCCCAAACAAGTAGCAGACCTCCTTTTCCATCTTCGAGTAATTTAAAATGTACGTTGCTCTTTTCGGAGAAAGTTATGTCAGTATTTGTGTGAAAGGGTTTTCAGTAAACTTCCTGATTCTTTAGCCCAACCTACCTGGAATGGAGCTCAGGGAATAGCTAACTTCACACACTGCACTCAGCCTGTTTCTGTCAGTCCAGGTGGCAAGGGATGCCAAGGCCTGCACCTGCTCATCAGCTCTCTGAGCCTCAGATCAAATCATGACTCTGAGCCTCCGATCAAATTACAATGACAATAATAACTGGCATAGATAGAATGCTTTATATGCAATTCGGCAAAAAGCTGGGCTATTTCCTAAAAGTCACCTTATTTGACCAGATGTCCTAAGGCAGTGTTTGATCCTCAGGCACTTTGCCTGGACTCAATGGGCAATTTCCAGCACAAACATTTGCTGACACATTTTAAAGAAGACCTGAATTATAGCCAGCCCAGCACCAGCTCTTCTCCCCCAGAGGAATGAGCTGGAGGGAATCATAGGGGACAGTGTGCTGGTTCCCTCTTGGTTCTGGTTCTCTGTGTCCTTTTGGGGAAAGGCCTGTTGCTGGTTGGTGGCCATCACTTTCATCCTCCTTACGGGAAAGTCCCCACCTAGGGGTGGCCTGGCCCACTTCAGGGAGTGGAGCAGACAGAATGACAGGCACAGTGTTCCTAACCCAGGGTGTGCAGCCCAGAGAGGGTTGGGAGGAGATTGGTAGAGGCTTATGTTTGGATTCTGGACACAGAGAACAAGCCCCCGAAAGCTGATTTGAAGGACTTTACCCAACTACAACTCGTGGACAGATACTCAGATTTGTTAGAAATCTGGCAGATGCGATGGGTCAAGATTTCCAACAGGAGACGGGAGATTCCTCAGAGACCATTTCCACTAGGTGTATGATAAAGACAAGTAGAGTTCCTGTATGTTTTTCAGGACCAAGACTGTTTACTGTCATTCCACACTTCTCAGACCAGAAAATAATGATTGTGATTATTTTATGGTTTAAAGTTAAAGTGCTCCAAAAGTCTTACATGTACAGAAATGGGACTTTTAGAAGGTGATTTCATCACAGGGCTGAGTAGGTAGCTCATTGTGAAGGTCCTGGCGTGGATCTCCAGTGAGGGGTAGGGAGGGGAAATGCCAAAAAGCTATGGAAGTTAAACTCATTGTTTAAAAGATGAAAGTGTGGTTATTTAAAAAAAGAAATACAACATGAGGCTGCCAGGCTGGCCTTGAACTTGTGGGCCTCAGCCTCTCCAGTAGCTGTGACTATAGGCTCGCTTTAATTCTTCCTTTATTTGTGGTACTGAGCATTAACCACAGTAGCTTCACACTGAGCTCTACATCCCTAACCTTTCCATCCTCCCACTTTTTTTTTTTTTTTTTTGAGACAAGTCCTTGCTGATCAGGCCGGGTTTGAACCTGCTGCCCTCCTGCCTTGGCTTCCCAGAATGTTAGAATTATAGACATGCATCGCCATCCCTGCATAGTTTTAATTCTTCTTGAGATAAATTGGGACTAACGCAAGTAAAGAGAAAAAGTAAGCTCTGTAGAAGAGCTGGCTTCATATGAGTATCAGAGAAAAAAAATCAAGTAAAGGTATTTATGGGTATTTCTTACCACTGTATTTCTTTGGATTCGTTTTATAAATAAAACTCAACTTGAGGGGCTGGGCTCAGCAGCTACTCTCCAATGTCCCCAGTTCCTCACACTGGGAAGAGTTTCACAGAGCAATGTGTTGTGGAGTGTGACAGTGAAAGAAAAAAGATGATTAAAGATCTGGCTCTCAAAGTTCCTCTTTTGTTCTCTGAAGGTAACTGTTTATAAGAGTCGTGTTCCTTGCCTTCATTATTATTCTTGTTAATACTCAAATGAATTTTATTAAGAAAAAAAGTCTCATTATCCTCATCTGTACAATGTTGGCATTGTGAGACCATGCCATGCCACTTCTAGGTTCTTTGTTACTTAAAGAATCTCTATGTGTGTGTGAAATCTAATGTTATAAGTTTCTGCTATGGGGCTAGGGGAGCAGCTGGACGTACCCGGCAGTTCCTCCTTTACGCTGGTTAGCAGCCATCCCGGTTCCAAGAGAAGACTAATGTGTTTCAAAGTTAAACTTGGAAATTTAAAAATAAAAGCATAAAAAAATCATTTCCTGAGCCAGAAGGAATCATCTAAATTTTTGGAGAACTCGTTAGCACTTTGAGGGTAGTGACAAGCCACTGGGATTTACCTTGAAACTTACAGCTGCTGGAGATACCACCCTGCTTCCCCATGCCCCTGCCCCCGTGTTGCTTGTGTTGGGCTGCGAGGCCACAGCTCTGAGGTCTGGAACTCTCTGGGTCTCATTTCCCACACTCCCTGCCTGTGTTTCTGATGATCTCTGCAGTTTTTGTTTGTCTGTCTGGTTTGGTTTGAGTTTTGGTGCTGGAGATGAATCTCGGGCTTGGAGCATGCTAGGCATGTGTTTTACCACCAGCCACACCCTCAGCCCCATCTCTATTTTATTACAGCTTCTTCATGATTCCTCCATCCTGTCTCTCTCTCCCGGTGTCCATCTGTCTATCTTATTGTCCTTTGGCAGGGCGAAGGGTGTGTGTCTCTTGCTTTGTGGCAATGACCTGCATATAGAGGTTTGACAGGAAGTTGGCTTGCAATTATTTCAGCTAGGATTGTCTCTGAGAAGTATGGAGGGCCAAAAAGGTGAAAAGGGAAAGCTGAGGAAGAAACTCCATACTGAGCTCCCCAGAATGCGGAGGGAGCACATTCCCAGGGAGGCTGTCTAGGGGCCAATGGCTCGAAACAGAGGCCCTTCTGGTGTCACTTGCAGCAGGGCATCTTTGTACTGGAGACCCAGCCCCTCTGGAGTGTGAGAGGGAAGGGTACCATGCTACAGCAGATGCTCAGCTTTACATCTTAAAGGTGTTTGTAATCCTGGTTCTGCTTGCAGAAGTGTGACTTTTGAGGCAAGTTACCTGTTCTAAGTTTGATATCCTTATCTGTAAGAAGTGGGGGGTGCTACCTGCCAGGTGGAGTTGTGAGGACGAAATGATGTGTTGTGAAACACCTAACAGAGCCGGGCATGGTAATGTTTCTCTGTAATCCCAGCACACTGAAGGTTGACAGAGGGGGATCACAAGTTTGAGCCTCACCATCGGCTTCATGGAGTCGACTCCCAACACCTGCCACCTTGCTGTCCTTTTTCTCTTCCCACTGATTCGGTCCATGGACTTTCCATGGTGAGTTGCTCAGCTATCTCTCAATGTCAACCCACCCCACCAGCTTCGCTCCCTTCAACCTGGAATATTGGAGCTGTGCTTAGGATCATCCATCAAATCAACACCCAGCTGAGATCCAATCCAGCACCTCCATGCCCCGATGATCTGTCCAGAACTAATTTCTCTCATTTGAATTCCTATTCTACCTTATCTAACTGGTGTTATGAACTTTATAATAAACATCACATCAGTAAGATGCGGGTGATGGCACACGCCTGTAATCTCAGCACTTGGGAGGCGAAGGCAGGAGGATTGCTATGAGACCAAGGCTAGCCTGGGCTATGTAGTGAGTTCAGGACCAGCTTGGGCTATGGAGCGAGACCCTGTCTCAAAAAAAAAAATCACATCATACTTCTTGTTGTGCATATTATTGTAAGAGTGTCACATATTCTTATACCCTTCTGTTGTGGTTTGGATCTGGAGTGTTCCCCAGAAGTCTCCTGTACCTATGGATCCTATATACTGTTGGGAGATGGGGCCTGGCTGGAAAGGGTGGATGCCTGAGGACTGAACTAGAAGTGTAGCTCCTCCCTTCCTTCCAGACTTGGCTCTGTTCTGCCATGCCATGACAATCTCTGTCTCTGAGCTCGCCATCCAGCGGCAGCCCCACCATGTGATTCTACCATCTCCAGCTGCACACCCGTGAATGGTCTGTGACCTTCTAAAACTGGCAGCTAACATCTTTCCTCTCTAAATTTGTGTATGTCAGGTATTCTGTCACAGCAACGAAACTGTAACTAAGACACCTTCACACGAGTCAATAACAATTTTCGTTGAATAAAAAAAAATAGTAGCTGCATGTGAGTGCACACTCAATATGCCAGACAGTAGGCTATCCATTTATCCATTAAATGATTACAGTGAGGCTAAAAGAATGCATTGGTTTCTGTGGTCTTGGAGCAGGGAGTGCTAAGGCTCAGATGGAATGGATCAAGTAGATAAAAAGTAAAGGACAAGAATTCCAATCCAGAGACACGAAACTCTCTAAACTTCGTGCTCTATTTCTCCAGAGAGAACCTAGATGAAAGAAAGAAAGAACAAGAAAGAGAGAGGGAGGGAGAAGGGAAGGAACGAAGGAAGGAAAGAAAAAGGCTGGGAGCGTAGCTCAGCGGTTAGAGCACTTGCCTAGCATGGTGAAGGCCCTAGGTTCGATTTCCCAGCACCACGTGTAACTCTGGAGTGGTGGCACATGTCTGTAATCCCAGCATGGAGGAGGCCGAGGCAGGAGGACTGTCATGAATTCGAAGCCAGCCTGGGCTCCATAGTGAGTTTCAGGACCAGCCTGGACTGCAGAGCGAGACTCTGTCTCAAAAAAAAAAAAAAAAAAATCCAGTACTGAGGCCATTTGCAACCCCAGGTTTGGATACGACCTTTATCAACGTCCCTCGCCGACCTCTGACCTCGGGGTACCTCTTTCTCTAACCAGGGCAGGTAGGTTTAAGACCCGAAAGACAGTCTAAATTTGAGGTAGGCTAAATGCTAGGAAAAAAACACTTGCTGCCGCTAGAGGGCTCTCTCAGCCTTGGGCGAGAAGCGCGGGGTGGCACGCGCGAGGCAGGCCGCGGGCTCGGCTCCCGCCACCTGTCTAAGGCTGGCCACGTTCCGCCTAATTCTCTGGTCCAGGCAGAGCCTGGCCGGTCCGGAGAATCCATAATGTTCCAACGTGAAACAGTTTTCCCAGCCACGTCCCGGGTTTTCCCGGGGTGGATGTGATTTCGGATACAGCCTAGCCTCTCGGTGGGAGGGGAAGGGAACTGCGCGAACTCTCCCTGGACAGGATGGGGGAGACAGAGGAACCCATCTTTCCATCAGGAGTGGAGCTCCGCTGGGATCATCGAGAACTGCACCCCTTAAATGCCAGCCGGACTTCGACCAGGCCCCACGCCTCGGCTCCTCCCACTCCTCCGCCCCCGTCCCTGACCCGCCACCCAAAGAGCGGCAGTACGATTTCCTTCGAAAATATCCAGCATAGAGAGAACCACCTCCGGTGCTCCCGGCGGTGACCGAGGCAGCCAGGGGACTCACCCTCGTCCGTCCTGCGGAGCTCGGCCGGGAGGGGCTTTCTCAGCATCCGTTGGGGTTTCCCGGGGACCCGGAGGGTTGAAGCTGACATTGCATTTCAAAGTTTCGCAACGCTTGTGGAGTGACTTTCAGTGCGAACAGGAACATCACTGAACCCTACCTAAGCGACAACTGCGGAAAGAAGTCAGATCTGCAACAAAGGCGTGAGCAGGGGTCAGCTAGGGGCGCGTGGCAGAGCGGCGATGACCGCTCCGTTGGCCGATCTGTTTCTGTTAAACAACCTATGCGTTTACAACGTGAAGCGAAGGTGAAGTGGATATAAACCAAGCTACAAAACATTTCTAGAGGCTTCACCATCCTTGAGTAGGAGATTCCAGAGATCACAGGCCAGGCAGCGTGGGCGGCCTGGGCGCTGGGCGCTCGGGCTGCGAGTGGCCATACCGCAGTGCCAGGCCAAAGCGTCACGGTTCAAAGAATGACTCAGAGGCTCAAGCGCTCAGCCAGAGTTGGGGCGGCCCGCGTGGCCGTCCCCCTGGCACATGGGAAGAGTTTCCCTACAACTACCGCTCCGCCCTCTCCATCCTGCAGTCCTGCGGGCGTCGGACCGGGTCGTGACTCGAACCCAGAGGCCACCGCGGGGGCCCCGCGGTAAGGGCAGCGCGGCCGGAGCGGCGCAGAGGCGGTAGCCGCATTGTTCCGGCCCCTCGGGTGGGGTCCTGCGCGGGGCGGGGAGGCGGGGTGTCCTCGGGGCCCGGCAGCAAACCTCCCGGGGGATTCGCGCATCTGCACGTTCCAGCGTCCGGGCTTTGTGAAACGTCGCGAGTCACCATGGAAACTCACAGGCACGCAGAGAAGGGCGCCAGAAGGGTCAGTCGGTTCCCGGCCCGCGCCCTCTGTTCCCCTCTCGAACCCCAACCCCGCAGCAGCGCCTGTCGGGAGTTGTAGTCCCCAGGCGGCGGTCGCTTGCCGCGCCGAGGACGCGGAGCGACGACTGGCCCCGCCTCCCCTAACCTGCTAGCGCGAGGTGGGAGCGCCGGGGCGGATCCATCTGCTCTGTGATTGGCTGAGGCTGCCCCCAGCCCCCACCGCGTCCCCTCCTCCGCTCGCCACTCGGAGCTCCAGCGGCGGGCGCGCTAAGGCGGCTACCGAGAGAGCGCGCTAGCAGCCGCCGCCGCTTAGAGCACCAGCCGCTCCCGCGCCGCGGCGAGACCTGGAGGTGGATCGACCGGCGGACCCCGCAGCCGCAGCATCCTGGAGGAGTGGGTGACGGCAGGAGGGGCGGTGGGCTTTATGCGCCGGGGCTTGGGGAATCGATCAGGCACCCACGCGCTGAAGGAGCGCACAAAAGGGAGCGGATCGGGCTGCAGCGGACGTGGCGGGAGATGGGGTTTGAAATTGGGGCGACCACCGGGGCCAAGCTGGGGCTCTAGTCGAGGCCCCTTTGTACGCCCAGCGAGCACCGTACGGAACTAGGGTTTTCCTGCGCTGGTGGGATTTGCAAATTCCCAGGGTGTGGAGGCGGCGGGGTTGAAGCCGTTCACGCCTAGTCCTCGGTGTGCGCGCTGCCCCCGGCTCGGGACTGGCAGGGAAGGGCTGGAAGGCGGGCGGGAGCTCCTCGCCTTCCCCGCGGCGCGTCCTGCCCAGTCCCAGGTTCCGCTGCGTCGCAGCCCCCAGTCGCCACCCCTGCACACACCCTCCGTCCGTGTCGCCTTGGGGTTGGGGAATGGGCAGCCTGGGCCCGACGCGGCGGTCCGAGCCGTCGCCTGGCTAGCGGAGCGGACGTCTGCAGGACTCCGAAGCGCCTTCGAGGCACCTGTTCGAACCACAAAGGCGCCCGCCGCCGCTGCCGGCGCCTAGCCTTTGCGAGCCGGACCGCAGCGCTCGAGCCCTGCGCAGGAGCCCGCCCGCGGCATCCCCCTCGGCGGGCGGAGGACGTCGACGCCCCGGGCCTCGGGAGGGGGCTGGAGTCCGAGCTGGCGAGGAGCCGGGGAGGCGGAGGCGGAGGCCTCGGCCCTACCGAGCAAGGAAAGCCGGGGAGCTGAGGGAGCTGGGTGGAAACAGGTGACCGAGGCTGGGGCGGCGGTGGCGACGTGGTCGTTGAGGACTGAGAAGGGGGCGGGTCTGAGGACGGAGGGAAGGGGCTGGGTGCAGGTGGCCGGCGAAGCGGCTGGCCCGGTGGAGAATGAGCGGGGAGGAGAGGCGCGGGAGGGCGGCGACCGTCTGGACTGGAGGAGGGGGGCGGCCGGGGAGGAGACCCGCGCTGCGCGGGGCGGGGCCCGCCTGGGGAGTGGGGGGTCTCCCGCTGGGGACGGCTGGAGGCTGAGAGGCAGGTCTGGGGCCTGAAGACCCTCCGTGCTTCAGGCTTGGAGCCCGGCGGAGCGAGTGACCGGCTGGGCGTGGTCCTTGGGCCGGGCGAGGGACCCCGGATGGCGGCTCCCGGCCGGGGCCCGGCTGTCCCCGCGGAAAGCTTTGTTTCCCAGTTTGGAACGAGCCCGCAGGGACTCGTTTGGGATTTTGTGATAATACACAGCGCCCCCCGGCACGCCCTGTTCTCAGGGAACTGAAAGGCTTTGCCCAGCGGCAGATGCTTCCAGGGAGGCGGAATGGGGCGAGGGGGGGGGGCCGTCTCCCGCCCCGGAGACCCGGAGAACAATAGCCGACCCGGGTATCCGCCCGAGGCTCCGCAGAATTCGCGGGTGCGCGGTTCTGGTGCAGAAAATGCTCGCGCTGAAACCTCAGGTCTCTGTTGTCTTTGGGGTTTGCTTGGGGCAAATTCCGGGTGGAGGTCTCGCCTTCCTCCAGGCCGTGGGCCTGGGGACGGATGCGGTCCTCCGGCTTCTGCGGCGCCACCGTCTGCCCCTCGCTGTTGACCGGCAGCCGAGACGTGCGGCGGCGCGGCCGGCCACATGGGTCCCGGAGGCTGCCGGTCGCCTCTGCGCGGAGCGGGCTTTGTCTGCACACTCGGCCCAAGTCTAGGGGCTGCTCTCCTGCTTGAGGTGAGCCGTCGGGGCTGGTGCAGCTTGGGGTAAAACTGAGGAGGGGCGGTCGCAAGGGTTACCCGCCAGGGGCGCGGCTCCTGTTTGGAGCCCACAGCCTGGAGACCAGGCTTGCTTTCGCCAGGGACCACACCCAAGCCAGTGCGTCCTTTGCAGGTTTTGCCCGCCCGTATTGTCTGCTGACCTAAGACTGGGATGGCGCTGATAGGTGGTGGCTCCTTGCCCTGGGGAAAACAGGAGCAAGAGTGAAAACCAACAGGGATTCCGCCGAGCTTTTGCTGTGATGCGCGCACAGCCTCGCTGGTCGCCCAAGCACCTTGCCGCCTCGCATGTCGGAGCTGCAGCGCCTGGCACGGGACATGTCATAGCCACAAGCCCGAATTCTGCTTTTCAAGTGTTCTGTGAGAGTACTCTAGTTGATGAGTTAAAGGCGAATCTTTAGCATAAGGTTATGTCATCATTCGTTTGAAAATAAGAGCTAGGCAGATACGCGTTTGGTCCAAGACGGGAGGAAACGTCGAAACGACAAAATATTACAGAACCATTCAGTAATCAGTGCCACTTGTGTTTGCTATTAAATGAACTGATGAGCCTTTGGCTTTCTCAACTCGACCTTGAAACCTCGGTGTTTTCTTTCTTAACCAGGTTGGTGCCAAAAATGAGGGGCTCTTTGGGTTGACCGGTCCTTACCCAGGACTGATGGCGATAGTTGTCCGCTTGTCTGGGCTCCTGATTGGCTGTAGGAAATCCTCTGTAGACTAGGTCTCGCTGGTTTCAAAAGGTGATGTTTTGAGGAGGTGCCTCTCAGAATTTACAAAATCAGTCTGGGAGGACTAGCTGAAATGTTGCAACTAATGGATGTTCTTACCTATATTTTAATTAAGTCTTCAATGCAAATCTATGCATGTAGATGTACACACTTGTATGCCTGGGCGCATGCATTGATAGTATGTAAAAACTAAGAATTGCAACATGGGGAAGTCAGAATCTGACAAGAGACTTTTTGTGAAAGAAGTGTTCTCATGCGTTATCCAAAGGGAAAATTTCCAAGAGGGACTGTTTTTTGTTGTTGCTGTTGTTGTTTTTATATTAATTCTTGGATTTTTAAGAGGCTGTAAGCCTCTGAAAGCAGCGTGTTTACATCCAGTGCAGTCTAACTCTTGTGGAAGGGAGTCGATGGGTGAGGCATGCTGTGCCCACTCATTTTAGCAGGGAAAAGGATGAAAACAACACGGCTCTCCTCTTGCCCCCAAATATCATCTTTCGTTGAGGCGCCTATGAAAACTAGGGAAGGGGAGAGGCAGGTGGTCACAGAGAACTTATGTCCCCAGATTTCTGGGGTGTCGTTCTTAGCTTTCATCTCCTTGAGACCGGAGACATTAGCTAAGTGAAGAAAGATGCTTGTGGTCCAGGGAGTCGTGGCTGTTATCTCACCAAGATGTGGACACGAGCCCAGGGAATCACATTGTTTTCAGTGCCACACATGTGTCTATCTCTAGAAATAGTTACACAGCAAGACAAGTTTATATACTTTGCCAAAATTAGGTTTGTGGACTTGGAATTCCCAGCTGTGTGTGATACCTCTGCCTCCATCCTCCTCCTGTGGTGGATATATGAGAATTTTCCCTCCTTAACAGTTCCTCTGATCCCGGATCCAGCTCCATCCTGCATCAGTTCCCTGGAACTGTAGGCCAACAGACATGACAGTGGGTAAATCTTGGACAAGAGTAATCCGTTTTTACAGATCTTTTTCTTTCATGTTAGGAGCTAGAGAAATTGGTTACTGTATAAGACTATCTGATGGGGCTGGAGGAATAACAAATGGTTAGAGCACTTGCCTAACAAGTGCAGGGTTCTGAGTTTGATTCCCCAGCACCACATAAGCCAGGCCTGGTGGTACACCCCCATAAACCCAGCACTCAGTAGTCTGATGCAAGAGGATTGCCATGAGTTCAAGGCCGGTCTAGCTGCTACAGAGTGAGACCCTGTCTCCAGGGAGAGAGAGAGAGAGAGAGAGAGAGAGAGAGAGAGAGAGAGAGAGACTGTCTGAGACCCAGCTCTCTTTGGTGAAAAATTACCCATTATTGATAGACTCTGATTCTGTGTAGCTTTTTATTTTGTTTTGTTTTCTGAGCTCAAAGAAAGTATTTCAGAAACGCCTAAGACTTAGCTCAAGGATTCTGTTGAGCAGAGGTACTGAACAAGCCAATGTGAAATCCTATGAGAACTTAATGAGGGCAAATAATACCAAATAAGAATAAGTGTGTTTTATTGTCTTTCCAAAAGCAGATGTAAGTTTACTGCACTACTAGTGAATAAATGAGAAATATTTTCAAGTTTGCATTGCCTTCAATTTTTTATGTGAAGATGAAAGGTTCCAGGGATGTAGTATGAATATTTTATGAACTTGGATATTTATATATAAAAGAGGGCACCAATTATGTACTTCAGCAAAAGAAATTCGTGAAGGGGCATTGTTTATTAGTTGTTCTAGTTCAGTCTCTGAGAATTGTTTCACATAAAATAGATTGACTTGAGCTGGAGGAATGACTCAGTGGTTAAAGTGCTTGCAAGTCAAGCACTAAGTACCCAATTCCCCAACACTACATTAGCTGGGCATGGTGGCGCATGCCTGTAATCCCAGCGTTCAGGAGGCTGAGACAGGAGGATTGCTGTGAGTCCTAGTGAGTTGAGGAACAGCCTGAGCTACAGAACCAGACCCTGTCTCAAAAAAAAAAAAAAAAAAAAAAGACTGGCATAACCTTAGCACCCCTTGAGCTTATCAAGAGCTACCATCAGTCCACAGCCCAGATTTGACTGGCTCCCTGAATTCTGCCACGGGGACCTCCCCTTTCCCCAATCCAGGCACAGGGATAGTACATGGGAGGAAGAACTATACCTGAGACAGAAAGCCTCGTTCAGATCTCACATCCGCCACTTTCCATCTGTCCTTAGGTGAGTGTCTGCCCTCAAAGACTCAAGTTTGTTCCTGTGCATAAGGAGCCTGGTGGACTCAGTGTAGTACCCACTAGGAGGAGTGTATGGGGTAAAGTAGAACTGAGAGGGTAGTATCCGGCATCTAAGAAGGGGTTTATAAATATCACCACCACCATTGTTATCCTCCTCTTCCCCCCTAGTGCATGGCCACGAAAACAATATTTGGTTCCCCATTTAATCTTTCATCTTTAGGGGCTGGAACAGGTTGCTGCTGTAGTATATTAGCAGCAGGGTCAGAAAGAATGATTGGGACCCCTTTCTGAAACTCCACCCATGCATATAGTAGGAATTGCTGTGTGCTGGTTCTTTTCCTAGGTAGCCTCTTTGTGCACAGCTGCTTCCAGCAGCTGAGGACTTGGAAAGTGAAGAATGTTCCAGAAGTACTGTGACCCAAGCTTTGCTGAGTGATTTCAAGGTGTGGCCTGAGCAGGGATCTCACCTTGATATTGCACGATCTAGGGGAATAATTGGGCACTGGAGACTGGGGAGAGGTATTGTTCCAAAGCTGTTCTCTTCTGGGAGGGGGAAAGAGTGTTTGTTTTTGGTTGATGGAAAATTGTTGGAAATAAGTATCTCTAGTTTTTCTAGCTAAGAAATACAGATCCTACAACTTGGATCTACAGATTGATTTATTTATTTCACAAATACTTTCTTTGAAAGTATTTTCCCTATGCCAGGTGGCTCTAATTCCCATAAGTTAGATACTGTCGTCCCTGGTTAGGTTAAGCAGAGCAGGTACAAAAGTCACCCAGAGAAGGAAGTGGCAGAGCCAGAGTTTGGGCCCCAGAAGTCTGCTCAGGGTCTGTGGCAGTCAGTGTTCACCATAACATAGAGCTGGTTTGTGAGATTAAGGAAATTCACAAATCTGTGTCTAGTGGACCACACACTGGCCGGAAACTCTGGGTGAGGTGGTGGTTCGGCCTTAGGCTAGAGTGTCTTCTTTCTCAGGGACATTTCAGTTTTTCTTTTACTCCATGGATTGTGTGAGACCCTTCCACATAATTGAGGAATGCCTCCTTAAAGTCATCTTGTTGTAGATATTAATTAACCACATGTACAAAATATTTTCTTTTTTCCCCATTTTGACTAGTACGTATATGTGATAAACAATGTGATACATTAAACTTGAGAATTTTGTGCACATGTATATCACAACTTCACATTCCCTTACCTCACCCCCTTTCTCATCCTCCCTCCTCCCATCTCCCAATATCTCACCATTTGACTCTTATGTATTTATACTCTTGGTTTCTAATATTAGAGAATATGCAATATTTAATCTTAATCTGGTTCACTTCACTAAGCATGAGGGTCTCAAGTAGTATCTTTTTACCTATAAGTGACTCATCTATCTGCCTTTATGGCAGAGTAGTACTCCATTGTGTATATATACCACATTTTTTTAATCCATTGGTCTGTTGATATTTTGGCATCCTGCACGATTTAGCTATTATTTGTGCTGTACATGTACCTCAGTTACATACTTCTTTTAACTCTTTTGGAAACATATCTCTATCCCTTTGCTGGGCCAAATGGGATATCTATTTTCAGTTTTCTGAGGAATCTTTTTTTTTTTTTTTTTGATACAACGTCTCACTCTGTAGTCCAGGCTGGTCCTGAACTCACTATGGAGCCCAGGCTGGCCTTGGATTCAGGGCAATCCTCCTGCCTCAGCCTCCTGAGTGCTAGGATTACAGGCGTACGCCACCACTCCCAGTTTATGTGGTGCTGGGGAATCGAACTCTGGTACTTAGCACTTGACTTAGCGCTTGCCAAGCAAGTGCTTTTAACCATTGAACTATTCCTCCAGCCCTCTGAGGAATCTTAATACTGTTTTCCATAGAGGTTGGACCAGCTTGCAGTCCCACCAGCAGTGTAAAAGGATTCCTTTTCCCCTACACCCTCACCAGAGTCTTTTGTTTTTTGAGTTCTTGAAATAAATCATTCTCACTGGGGTAAGATGGTGTCGCTGTCACTACTGTTTTGATTTGCATTCTCCACTAGCGAAGGATATTGAACTTTTGTTCATGTATTTTCTGGCCATTTGTATTTTTACAAAATACTTTCAAGGCAACACTTACATGCATTTTTGATAAGTGGGTAGTCTAGCCAAGTGTAGCCAATGTAATATGCAAAAATTAATCACTCATGCCTTTAAACACTGCTTCATGCTGAGAATCTTACTAGCTGGGTATAAGGTTTACAGGAAACTGAAGAATTTAGTGGTCGTAGGATATCAAATTACAAGATGGTACACTTTGTCATGTTTAAAACAGAATTTTGGTCTGGAGATATAGTTCATTCTAGCAGGCTCAAAACCCTGGATTCAACCCTTACTACCCTCTCTCCCCCAAAAGAGAATTTGTGCCTCTTTTCTCATCCATGCAGCTTTTAACACAAAGTATTGCTCAGAGTAAGCATTCTATTGATGATATTGAAAGAATGACTGAATGATTTAGGTGATTATTTTACGGGATTTTCCAGCCATTGAGACCTCTGGGTCCTCCATTTAAATTGATAAAACATGTGGCCCAAGTGAAGTTGAGGTTTTATGAATGACTACATTCTTTTGAAAACAGGAGCATTTCTACATTCTGAATTAAGTACTGTCACTCCCCACCCCCTCCATCTGTCCGTTTTCATTGACTTGGCAAAGTTTTTGAGGGTCTGTCACTGCCTGAACTCCCTGTGAATGTGTTTCTCCCACACATTAGGCATTGCCCAGCACTCAGTCACACCATCCTTATGTCACTCCAGTGGCCACTTCCAGGCTGCCCCTTTGTTGACTTTCAATCCACCATGGCCTGCCTCTAATTTCTGAGGCCTGTGTTCTTTATTCTCCCTTCTTTTGTCTGGTCCTGTCCTTCCCTTTGTCCTCCAAGCAGGAGCCACTATTCATCTGGAAACTGCCTCCTTCCTCATTTTTACCACCTCGGATTTCTGTCCTTGTGGCTTGACGTGTTCATCCTGTTATAAATCCAAAACACCACCCTGATTTAAAAATTTAATGTCTTTTTTCTCTTCTCTCCAACGTATGTGAAATCCTTTCAGCCTTGGTGACGTTACTTGGACTGTTTTTAAGTTTGCCATATTGCCAATTGATAGTATGCATACATAAAGGGTGGCTTTTGGGGAGATGTATAATATAATGTAATATGTTACGTATTACACACAACATATAATAAACTATATAAAACATTTTAAGTGCTCAAGATCAAACTTAGAACCTTACATGTTAGGCAAGCATTCTACCAACTGAGTTACACGCCAGCCCCCAGAATACACATTTTTCAACTTTTTAATGAGGTGTAGAAGCTACATGGAAAAGTATACATTCCATAAATATATACTTGATGAATTTTCACATTCTTTCCCTGTGTATTAGAGATTGAAGCCAGGGAGCACTGAGCTGCATCCCCAGTCCTTTGCTAAATTTTATTTTAAAACAAAGTCTCACTAAGATGCTCATGCTGGCCTCAGACTTGAGAACTTGGGATCCTCTTGCCTCAGCCTCTTAATACCTGGGATTGTGCCAGTGATCCCATCTTCACAATGCAGTTTTGCAAACTAAACAAACTCATGTAATCAGCACTGAATTAAGAAATAGCAGATTGCCAGTACCCCAGTACCTCTTGTGTGTCTTCTCTCAGTTACTAACATTTTCTCCAAGGTAACTAACACTGTTCTGACTTCTTACAGCATAGATCAGGTTTGCCAATTTCTGAACCTTTTTCTTTTTGCCTATCTCAGTGACTACTGGTGGTTAGTGGAGAAAGGGAAGATTAAAGAGAATAGGTCTACATTTAGAAGCAAAGGACAGAGAGGTGGTAAAAGCTTCAGCTGTTCTGGGTGAGTTGCCCCCAGTTTCTGAACTTTTTATGAAGGGAGTAATACAGTAGGTATTTCAGCATTAAGTCTGTGAGATTATTCATATGGTTTCTTTCAATTTATTCATGGCCGCTGATTATATGTTATGTATCTACATTTATATCTGTATCTGTACCTATATATCTTGTTCCATTGTGTAAGCATCCCACAGCTTATCCATTATGTTGTTGATGGTGTTTGGGTCCTTTCTAGCTTGGGCTGTCATAAGCTGCTGCTCTGATATCCTGTTCTCTGTGTGTCTTCGGTGAACATACATGTGTTTGTCTTGGGTACATATAGAGCAGTGGAATTGCTGGGTCAACAGTATGCATATGTTTGTTTTAGTAGCTTGAACAAAAGAATAAGACAGATGACAAAAATTTTTAAAGAGGTACTCTAAGGTATACAGTGCTGTGACTAAATTGGTTTTGGAAACTGTAAAGGTTGGTTTAATATTCTGGCTTCATTGGAGGTTAGTTTTAAATGTTTATTCCTTAGCAAAAAGTAATATTTTGGGTTGTGTTTCTGACTCCATAGTGGCTTATTAAATAAAAAAAATTTTTTAGACCAGTTGGTTGGTCAATTGAAATGAACACTTTCAAACTGATGTCATTTATCAGACTTGGTCTTACTTGAGCAGTTTTCTAGTTTCATTTAAAAAAAAATGGCAATCAGATTATGACTAAAATGTAGGTCTAAAGGTGATTCCAGAAATCCTGACAGACTTGGGCAATATTAACAAATGATTTTTCATTAACTATTTTGTATTTCTTGAACTGGGTCAAATATCAATTTTTTATTGGTATGTGTTTGTAATACATAATAATTTGTTTGGAAGAATGATATATACATATACATCATTCTTGTTACTTTCTGAGGAGTATTAGCAGTTCTTTTTCATCATTTTTACAAGATGTGATCAAAAATGAATGCTGCTGCTGAGTACCATCCAGTGCAAAGACAAGCTCATAAAAACATGCTGTGATCTTTGGGACAATGACTGAATGCCTCTAAGTCTGAATCCTGCCCAGGGAGTGGAGAAGGCAGCACCAAGGGACCCTTGGCTGGCCTTGGGTATTCTAGTTCCCCTCGGTTCCCGTAGTGTGCATCAGGACTGTGCAGAGTACCCTGCACACTGGGAAACGAAGTATTGCTGGAAAGGGGGCCATCATTGCAATGCAAGCGCTAGACCTGGTGATAAATCATTCATAGGCCACCTGCTTCTGGGATGGAGTTTCTTAAGTAGCTGAGCAGTTCCCTCACTGTAGTTTAAGAGAGCCATTGGCACAAGGGTTTGTAAGAGTTTTATTTATTAAAAAAAATTATGGCGTGTCCTTATCCACTTTAATCACTGGATTAACACTTGCAACTTCTGGCTCTCCCCTACAGTCAGAATGACCTTGAGAATTAAGCATTGTGAATTAAGGCCATTGACACAGCCCTGGCAGCACAACCGAAGACAGGGTAGCGACTTAACAGAACTGCTTCAGAAAAATGGCAAGAATAATAGGATTATTGTGTTCAAAGTGAGGGGAAGTACTTTAAGGGAGGGATTAATACAAATGCATTTTTCCCTGTAATAAATTTTAAAAAAAATTAAACATTCACTATTTTTATCATACTCTTATATCTCTTTTTTTAAATGGGTTTCTGGAAAGACATGATCTTTACAATTGGATTTTAATGGAAAGCTCTCCCATCCAAGTACTAACCAGGCCCGGCCTCATTTAGCATCCAAGATCAGATGAAATCAGTGCATTCAGGGCAGTGTGGCCATAGACCTAAAGAACCTCTATAGCTAATGACAAACCAAAAAAGATGAAGCACAGAGGCATAAGCAGTAACTTTTGGGTTGTGGGTAGAAGGCCTACACAGCTCGTCTCCATGGCTGGTCTTGCTATATATCCCAGGAGACATGGCAATGATAAATATGGCTAGTGGAGATCAAAGGCAGAGATGTCGGTATAATTAGTGGACAGTGATGGTGAAACATGCATTGAAGGAATCTGACAAGGAAGTCATGGATTCCTAACTTGGCTGGCTTTTCCTTTTAAGACCTTTTCACAGCCCAAGTTGTTTCTGAGAAAGATTTCTTATCATGCCTCTCCTTGCTGTTGGTTCTTCTATGAGCAAAGAAATCAAGTCTGTGCTTTAAAACCCAGATTTACTGTTTAAATTCTGACCCTCTTAGCACTTAGATATTTCGTATCCTTAGGGTTTAATTTTGTACTTTAAAAGATACAAGACTAACATTTTGATAATCAACTCACTGTTTTGCCAATCCAGCTAGTATAGTTTTTGCTTGTTCTGTTCAGATTCTTGTCCACGTGCTTAACGTAATTTTTATAGAATTGTAACTGTAGCATGGATTCTGTTCTGTAGCTTGTTCTTTCTTTTAACATTAGGGAGAAACAAAACTTTTCTATGTCTCTACCTATTTACAAATGTAAACTTTTAATGGCTACCTCCCATTCTATTAGAATGTACTATATTCTGTTTAAACATTTACTTATCAAAGCATTTAGGTTATGCCCAGTTTTTTTTTTATTATCTTAGTAAAGCAGTAAAAACCTTGTCTCATATCTTCATGAATATCACTTATCTGATTTTACTAGCCAGCTGATAATATTGTTAAATAATAGTCTTGCTTTAAAAATGTACTGTATGGGTCACCTTTCTCATCGTGGGACAAAATACTCAATATACACGACTTAAAGGAGAAGATGTTTAATTTGACTCATGGTTTTGGAGGCTTCAGTCCATGGTTGGCTCCAAGCAGAAGCATCATGGTGGAAAGATGTGGCTAAGCACACTCCTCAGTTCATGGCATCAGAGAAGCACAGGAAAAGAGTGCCAGAGAGAGACAGGCCCTACAAAGTCATGCCCAGTGACCTGTCTTCTCCAACTAGCTCCCATGTTCTAAAAGCACATGCAGGTATGAACATCAGTGGAATTAATTCACTGATAAGCACAGCACTCCCATGATCCAGCCACCTCTCTAGGAATCTTCTATCCTAATCCAGTGAAATTGACAATTATGCTTATCTGCTGAACAGGCCTTATGGCTTTGGTTGTAGTGGACACAATTCCTCCCATAGTGCTTAATAGTTTTTATATAAAGGGAAGTCATAAGTACCTCTTAGTCCCTTGACTTGAAGACCAACTTCACAAAGCTCCCTCATCAGATAATGCATTCTAGTCAACCTTGCTCAGCAAGTCATCAAAGAATTTGTGTAAAAGTGGAAATAAAGTTGTCTGAGATGATCAGTCATTAAAAATAGAACCTGCAATATTAATTTGGATGGCAAAGGACCCAAAGTCAAGCTGGATTTTATCTACAAATTCCATAAAATTGTGCTGTCTTAAAAACACCTGAAGTTGGGACTGGAAGAATGGCACAGCAGTTAAAGCACTTGCCTAGCAAGCACAATACCCTTGGTTTAATTCCTCAGCACCACATAAGCTGGGCATGGTGGTGCACACCTGTAATCCCAGCACTCAGGAGCCTGAGACAAGAAGATTTCCCTGATGCCAACGTTAGCCTGGGCTCCAAAGTGAGTTCCTGACTAGCCTAGGCTACAGAGTGAGAAAAAAATCCAAAACAAAACAAAAGATAAACAAAAACCCAACACCTAAAGTTGGCCATTGTGAAAGATATAAATGATCTTGTGTTATGAAGAGATGAAAGAGTTTTGAGGAGCAATCTATATTTAGATAACTTCTAAATTTATAAGACTAGATTGCACATAACTAAGAATTGGTAATGAGTGATGGAGCAGCCTGACAAGTGAGAAAGAGGTTTGGTATCCCTGGGATAACTGCCGTTGAGCTGAATGGACCTGACTTGCCTTGAACTGATGTTTGAGATGAAATTGAACCTCATCTTAGACCTGCTCATATTCCCTGAGTTCTGCAATAGGCACTAGGGTTTCCAGGAAGGAACTAGCATGTGGGAGACAGACGGAGTTTGAGTCCTCGCTGTGCCACTTCCTAGGTATGAGAGACCTTGGGCAATATCATCTCATCTTTTAAGTCTGTTTTATTTTTGTGAATTAAAGGGATTTTAATGTCATCATCACAGGTTTGCTGGGGGAATGATGGGATAATTTGCTCTGAGCCCTGTGTGCACATGGTAAGCACTCAGTGGGGCTAATGGCACTGCCTTAGTGCTAAGTGAGGTTCTTTGAATTACATAAAGGTACAGGTACATAACGTTAAGTCAGAGGTGCATGGTTTTGAAATGAACAGGCTGAACAATATAATTGGTACTGAGATAATAGAGGGCGCATGAGGAGAGGTTTCATATCAATTCTTCAGTTTCCTTCACTGTAAAACAAGAAGACGGGGATGAGATGTTCTCTGATCGCTTTGATGCTCTTTGACAAGCACGCTGTGCTGCTGCTGAGACTGTCATGATTCCCTATCAGAGAAAGCCAGCAGACTTGCATTTTGCCACTATCGAAATTAAAACTGCATGCATGTTTTCTCCAGGGAAAACCTGTTGTAGGAATTCATCCTGAGGATACACAAGTGCATGTGCACAAGGAAAGATGGAAACGGGCGTTATTGCAGCATTGTTTGTTAGACATGACCCAGGTGCTACTAAACTATGATACAACACTGCAGGGGATATTATGTAATATTAAAAAGAATAAGGTAGATATCTCTGTTTTGATGTAGAGCAACCTCCCATGTAGCATTAAATGGGGAAAGCTACCATAGAACAATATTCAATAATATACTCTTTATGTGAACGTTATGCTACTCTTTATGTAAAACAATGTGAACATATATACTTAAATATGCATAGATTATCCATGGAATGATGTTCAGCAAATCTATGACGGTGCTTGTCTCTGGGGAGGAGCCTGGGGAACATTCACAACTTACATGGTTTTAAATGTTTGTATGTGTATGTTTCCCGTCTGAACAATATTGGCTCTTGAATCTCCAGATACAACGCAGACCCCTGCAAAGCAGTGCTTCTTCTTTTTTGCCAGCTGAAGAGGCAGAATGTTTTCTTTCTATGTGTGATTCTGAGAACTGAACCCAGAGCCTTTGCACTGACCTGTATCCGCAGGACCCTCTCTCCCTTTTAATTATTACT
Organism: Ctenodactylus gundi; assembly: GCA_004027205.1. Taxonomy (NCBI): domain Eukaryota; kingdom Metazoa; phylum Chordata; class Mammalia; order Rodentia; family Ctenodactylidae; genus Ctenodactylus; species Ctenodactylus gundi. The sequence continues at coordinate 63,551 of PVKB01005848.1, forward strand.
TTTAAAAAAATTTTTTTTGGATGGGATCTCCCTACTGGGCTGGAATTTGTGATCCTCCTGGCTCAGTCTCCCAGAGTGCTGAGTTTGTAGGTGTGCACCGCCATACTCAGCAGAATACCCACTCAGGAAAGACAGCTCAGAGCAGCAAGTGATCATGACTGACCCCGCAGCCCCCTGCTGATACGAAATAGCATGCCCAGCATTTTCTCCTTTAGTCATTTTTATTCAGGGGAAACTTTGGGTTAAATCTTAGGACACAGTAGATGAGAAGTACTCCTTGGACATCGCGAATCTTCCAACAGAAAACAGCCAGCGTTTTCTCCTTGCCCACAACAGGTGCTTATTTGTCACCTACAGCAGGTCAGATGTCAGCAGTAGGTACTGGGGCTGAGAAGAACTCAGGCAGCAATGATTAGGCATTTCAGAGAGGAGAAACCTCCAGACATGGTGAGTGCCAGTGAGCTGTGTCAGTGCAGAGAATAGCTGGTGATTGTACCTTCTTTGGTCTTTGGGCTTTTGAGTGATGACTTAGGAGACTTCGGAGTGTGTGGTCCATTTGGCCTTGTGTTTTGGTTTCTCATGGACATGTTTTCTAAGGACTATGATGACAGGCTCATGATCTGTGCTCTTGCTGTTCACACCATGTGTAATCCCCTCCTCCTGAGTGTGGGCAGGATCTTGTGAGGTGTTTTTCCTCCACAGAATATGGCCAAGATGATAGGGTGGCATTCTCATGTTTCTGCTTGCTAGCAGACTGCTTGTCAGCTTGATGAATTAACTGGCTTTCCCAAAATAGCCTCTAGAAATTAGTAGCCTGTAGGAACTGAGGGTAACTTCTTGCAGAAAGCCTGCAGCCCCAAAGAAATGAATTTTGCCAGCAACCAGAATGTAAGTACATTCTTCCTCAGATCAATTTCCATGTGTGGTCACAGCTCAGGAAACACACCAGTGGCCACTGGTTGGGAGAATCTCCACTTCCAGGACACAGAACATGTGAGGTTTCAAGCTGCTAAGTCTGTGGTAATTTGTTACGCAGCATTGAAAACTAATACAGGACTCTGGTGGCACCACTTGGTCAAGGCCTCTCTCCAAGTTGATTATCAATGAATGTATCAAGTTGACTCTGTTTTTATTCCTTGCGGTGAATTGTGTATTAAAAATAATTGCTTCAAGTGCTCTCACTTGATTGGTCATATACTTTGTATTTTAAAGGAGAGCACTTCTGAGAGTGAAAAAGATTTGCAGATCAATAATTTATTTAAATCTAAAAGGCATCAAGTGGATTTCTGCCAGGAAAACTTGACAGTAGCGTTGCCCAAGCCATGGTAGTTCACCACGTAGAGTCCATGTTTTTCTTGCCCATTTGCCCCATTGCTTCACTTATGTGTCACTTTCCTCTTGAGTCTGTGCACTGTCTCCTCCTTCCCCATCACTACCTCATCCCTGACATCTTCCCAGGTGGGTGAATGCTGAGAGAGCCACTGGGTATCGAGAGTGTTGATTAAACTCAGTGGGATGTTGCAGGTGGGGAGTGAGCTTCCCTGCCCAAGTTGGTGGGGAGGGAGGCTGGGGTGCGGCTGTGTAGTCGTAGCGGTGGTCAGCGCTCAATTCTCTGGCCCTTCTCAATGTGCACAGCCTATTCCTATCTTCTGTTTGTCTTGTTGTGTTTTGTTTCAGTGGCAGTGAGTGTACTTGTTGAAATACCCTCCTTTTCTTCATCACTTTTGGGGAACTTTGGGAATGCCCCTGTAGCATCTGGCATGTGCAGCTGAGGGCCTGTCTCCCCACGGGTTGGAGATAGCTCCTCTCCTCTGCCCCTGCCACCTATCACCATGACCATCTTCTTTAGCAACCAGCTGGAGAGCCCAGTCCCTTGTCACATGTGACCTGAAGAGAGGACCCTCCGCTCTCACTCCAAGCCAGCCACTGGCAGTGCTCTCAGCCCACCGAATTCTGTGCTCAGTGGTGCCAGGCCAGTTTACCTCTTTGCTCTTTGCCCCAGCCTGACCTGTAATCCAGACCAGCCTCCTGACATAGCATTAAGCTTTCTGTGCCCCGCCACCTTCACCCTCCAATCAAGAGTGGTGGGGACAGCCTTGACTCTGTCTTCAAACCTGCTCCCCAGATATCCTACTTTTCCTTTTTTCTTTATCTGTCTCTGTCTGTCCTGTGTTTTTGAGATGTTGGGAGTGGAACCAGGGCCCCACATATACTGGGCAAGCACTCTGCCGCTGAGCTGCATCCCCACGCAGTCATACTTTGAACGTCTTTTCTTGACTTATAGATGGGCCTGGCTGGGATTTCCATTCTTTGCTATTGTTGCTTCTAAAAGTTTGCCCCAAGTGATCAAGGGTAAGGAGCCCATAGCCTGGAGTGCCTGGAAGCTGGGCCTGGAGTGTGCTGTTGCAGGTTGCTGTATCTCGAAAGCTTTCTAAGCATCTTAGAGCATGATATACCACAGGGTTCACCCATGTTATGTGCAATTCGGTGGGTTTTAGTGTGTTTGCAGCGTGGCCCAGCCATCACCATATTCTAATCTTAGAACATTTCCATCACCCCAGAAGAAATCCCAGACGCATGGGCTGTCACTCCACATTTTCTTTTTTGCATCTTTCTTTCTCTTCAGCCCGTGGCAGCCACTGACCACTTTCTGTCTCTGTGGATTTGCCTATTCTGGACATTTCAGAGCATTGGAATCAGACAATATGTGGCCTTTTTATGACTGTGAAGCTCATGTTTTAATCTTTAAAAAAACGATAAACTATGCCTGTAACCCCAGCACTTGGGAGGCTGACACAGGAGGATTTCCGTGAATCCAAGGCCAGCCTGGGCTCCGTAGTGAGTTCAGGACCAGTCTGGGCTATGGAGTGAGACCCTGTCTCAAAAAAAAAAAAAAAAAAAAAGTGATGCAGCATCTGTACAGTAGTTCATAATATAATCTTATTTATAAATATAAAGACATAAAGCATTTTGGAGTTTACAGGTAAATGGCTATCATTCTGTTATGCTTTGGATCTGGAATGTTCCCCTAAAATCCTCCTGTACTTGGAAGGTGATTGGACTGTGAGAGTTAATTGAAAAATGTGGATTAGGAGGTAAGGGCCTGGTCAGGAGGGGAGGATCACTGAGCATGTGGCCTGGAAGGATGTATTCCTGCCCCACCTTCTCCCTGTTCACTCTGCTCCCTGGCCATGATGGGTGGCCACAGTTTTGTCCAGCCAGGCCACTGCCAGGTACCCATGAATGCAATGTGATTTTCTGAAACTGTGAGCTAAAATAAAACTCTCCTCCTTTAAGTTGTGGCTGTTGGGTATTGCCTCCCAGCAAAGAGACGGTGACTAACACACTGCCTGTGTGCTCTGGGCAACAGTGCCCTACTGGGCCCCTGTCTGACAGTCAGAACTGGACAGTTCTACCCAGAGTAGGTGTGAAGTAGAATGATTACCTCATAGTCTCTGAGCACCACTGTGCACCACCTAAGTACTGCAGGAAGGAAAGGTAGATGGACGTGTTGCTTTGGCAAAAGCTCAGCCACCTTCTGCGTACAGGCCATGCAGCTGGCAGTGAAGCAACAGGGTAGAGCTAATGTCAGGCAGGGCCACCAGGGCTGCAGGCCACAGAACCATTCCAGCCACCGAGATTCGCCAAGGTCTTCACTGACTAGGTGTTTAGAATGAGACTTGGCAGAGGACACCAGACAGAGGGAGGATGTGAAGCTGTGGGGTGAGTCTAAGGATTTGGAGAGGTCAGCCCGGCTGCTGTTGTGGTTTGGATCTGGAATGTGTCCGTCCCCCCGTCCACCCCCCCCCCCCCCCGTGTATTTGGATATTGTGGGTTATCTATGGACTCGTGTGCTGTTAGGAGATGGGGGCCTGGTCTGGAAGGGTGGCTTATGGGTGTGTGGTGAAAGACAGGCGAGTGGGGTGGATTAAAGGGGTGTGGAGTGGGTTATAGGGATGTGGTGGGGACTTGCACCTGGAAGGGGCAGAACACTGAGGCTGGACCCAGAAGGGGCAGATCACTGGGAGGAGACCTGGCTGGATGAATGCAACTTTGGCTCTTCTCTCAGACTTGGCTTGGCTTTCTGTTTGCAGTGCTGTGAGGAGCTGCCTCCACCTCCAGTCTGCCATGTCCTTCCACTGTTGCCAGCTGCCCATGAATGGACTGTGACCTTCTGTAACTTTGAACTAAAATAAACTTTTTCCCCCTTAAATTGTGGATGTCGGGTATTGAATCTCAGCAACAAAACAGTAACTAAGATAGTTGCTGTGCCAGGGAGCAGGGGAAGGGGGAAAGAAAGGTGGGGGGTTACCTAGCATGTCACTACCTCCATGGCCTCAGAAAGATCTGGCCGCTGGAATAGATGAGCTGTGAGGGAAGCTCTGCCTCTGGCAGTGTGTGCCTATAAGGTTCTGATGCTGCAGCTGATCTGACAGGAGGTGAGCTTTGCTCCCACTGCCCTTCTACTGCTGCTCGCCCATTCAAGCTGTCCTCTGACAGTCTGGTGCATAACAAGTACCACCACCACTCTCCCCCACCCATGGGGGTCTTCAGCTAACCCAGTCCCTGATGTCAGAAAGGTTGGGGACCATTGCTTTACATTGCCCAGACCCACTTGTTCCCTTGAGCGTCCAGACACCCTTATACCACGTGCAATTTTTCTTTGTTAATTAAGATCAGTGGCAACACAATGTCAAGTTCGGGAAATAGATTTAGTATCAGTGTGTGTTTAAGAAAATTGTATGCATAAATGCAGGGTTTTTTTCTCCTTTGAGGTTGTATTAAAATAATATCTCTCCTTTCTCTTCCCTTTGGGAACCTTTGTCCAGGTTAGTCATGATCTAAATAGCTAACAAATAGCACAGAAGCTGTGGTCTTCTCTCATAGCTGTAGAATATTGTTCTCAGTTGGAGTGTGGAGACAGGGTTTTATGTTTATTTCTAAGTTTAGAGAGAGCTTTCAGTAATCAGAACAGAACATATTTTATTGTATAAAAATACGACTGTATGCAGAAATTGCATTCTGTTGTACACAGTTTTTATCATATAAAAATTAACCTGTAGCATGCCTGTAATCCCAGCTCTTGGGAGACTAAGGTGGGAGGATTGCAGTGGGTTTGAGTTGAGTTTGGGCTACTTAGTGAGTTTAGGACCAGCGTGGGCTACATAGTAAGACTATGTGTCAAAGAAAATTATCTAGGTGGGGTGGCACATTCCAGGACTCTGGAGGCTAAAGCAGGAGGATTTTAAGTTTGACCCTAATCTGGGCCACTTAGTGACTTAGGGAGACCCTGTCAGAGAGAGAGAGAGAGAGAGAGAGAGAGAGAGAGAGAGCGAGCGCTGGGGATATAGCTCAGTGTAAAGACTCTGAATTCAGTCCTCAGTACCGGGAGAAAAATCAAGCAGGTATGGCCCTTGTGGCCCATGAGAAAGAAACTGGGTGAAAAAAATTCAAGAGCCTGGGAAACATACTTCAGGGCCTTTCTTTCTGTGTTTAGCTTTTCATTTTTTTTAACTCTTCAGTTAGCAAATTGAACCTTTGCAAAGACCTGTGTCAAGTATAACACACATGTTAACACTAAGACATCTGTAACACACAGTCCTCCCCCCTTAGTCTGGAGATCCTAAAGGAAGGGATCTAGTTGTACAGCAAGGAATACCTGGTGGCCTGGTGAGTGAGTGAGTTAGCCAGATGAAGGATAATTGCCCTGTGAACCACAGAGCCCTAAAGTGACAAAACAGTGTAGAGTCAGGAAAGAGAATGTCTGGGAGGTAGAGCTGCGTACTTAGCAATAACCTGTGTGATACCAGGCAGCTTACCTAACCTTTCTGAACTCATTGGCCTCCTTCCGTAGTGTTGCTCTGAGAATTAGAAATAAAGCCCAGTTTGCTCTCCATGTGCTCAGATTCTCCATCTTCAGATTATTTGGAAAAATCTATCTCTGTCCTTTCATTATTATTCCCTAAACCGTACATCACTGCCACTGTTGTATCACATAGCCGTAAAATTGTATGTAGCAGTATAAGGATCTAAAGATGATTGAAAGAATATGGGAGGAGAATATGTGAGGGTTCTATGTCATAAGGGACTTGAGCATCGGCAGGTTTTGGTATTTTGGGAATCTGGGGAGTCCAAGAACCAATGCCACATGTGTACGTAGGGTTAACTGTGTATAAAACATCCAGTCCTTGGGGGTAAGATGGCACATGCCTGTCATCCCAGCTACTTGGGAGATTGGAGCAGAGGATCACAAGTTTGAGGCCAGCCTGGGCAACGTAGCAAGAAACTGTCTTCAGATAAAAAGAAAGAGTTGGGAGATGTAGCTCAGAGGTGGAGGCCTTGCCTAACTTGCGTGAGGCCCTGGGTTCAATCCCCAGTACCACAAAAAAAGAACAGTCCAGTCCTATACTCAGCAAAATTTACAGGCCGCATAGGACGAATATTTTGGCCTCAGTAAAATGATTTTGTTTTTTTGAGACAGTGTCTTACTCTGTAGCCCAGGCTGATCCTGAACTCACTGTGAAGCCCAGGCTAGCCTTAGGCTCATGACAGTCCTCCTGCCTTCGCCTCCTGAGTGCTGAGATTACAGGCATGTGCCACCAGGCCCAGTTTATGTGGTGCTGGGGAATCAAACCCAGGGCCTTGAGATTGCTAGGCAAGTGCTTAACCTCTGCCTTCCTCCAGACCCAATAAAATGATTCTACTGCTTTTTTCCCTCTGGTTTTATTAGCACTGTATTTTCACTGCAAAAAAAAATTAAGTATGCTAAAGATGTATAAGAAGAAAATGAGAGGCACCTGACACCTCAGCCCTGGGAGAGAGTAGCCCTTACTAGCGGTGCAGTGGCTGGCTTTCTTATGTCACATCATGCAGGCACACGCACCTATACATGTACAGACACACACATACACGGTATCCATTCTGTTTTCATTGTTGATCATTTTTCTTTCTCTTTTAAGTAACAAGGGACTTGTATTTTCTCATCATCTCTTGCTGAATATCAGCTTCCGACCCTCAGAAAGCCACATGAAGGCCCACACTACTGCATGCAGTTGTCAATGCATATAAATATGTGTATACATTTATCCTTATATGTACATAGGTAGATATTTTTTGTCCTTGGCTCTTTTACCAAAATGGGATCTTGATATTTGTGGCTATGTTTTGGTGTCACAGATAACGTGTATGGAATTATGTTTATGCCAGGGTCACAGGTATATATTGGATTGATTGCCATTTTTGGTAAAAAAAATAAATAAATAAAAGAAATCTTTACAGTGTGCCTTGCCACTACCTCTTAGAAGAAGCAATAGACCAGTTTGTAGTGAACTAACTTTCAAGTGTTGACACTCCAGGTGTGAATGCCACTATTATTTGCTCAGCCGTGGCTTATTGAAGGGTGGTTGGTGTGTTTCCCTTTGGGTTTGGCCTGCCAGCAGTGTTGCGCTGGCCGTGTCCATAGCTGCCTCCTTACATTCTGTTGCTTTTATTTCTGTGCACTGGATCTCAGCAGTGGAATCAGAGGTCTCTTAAAATTTTAATAGAGATCTATTTCAGGCTTTTCCAGAAGGGTGTAATACTTAATATTTCCATCAGCGATGTCTGAGGCTGTCCTCACGGCCCTGCCCCACCTACAATCCTCCCTTCAACTCCTGTCAATGTCATGAATCACTCTTGCGTGTTTGCCACCTGATGGATGTAAAGTGATGCCTCATTGTTACTTTCATTTGCATGTCCTTGATTACTGTAGAGGTTGGATGTCTTCATGCACTGCTGGTCATCGAGATTTGCTCTGTTGTGTAGCACCCGCTGATACCATTTGCCCCCTTTCTCCTTGGGTTGGGTTTACCCATTCAATATGTAGGAGCCCATAGGCACTGAACACATTTTCTCAGACTACTTACTGTTTATATATTGACTTTATATCTGTGGTATCTTTATTTTATCAAAGTAATATATATATATATATATATATATATATATATATATATATATATACACACACACACATAATATATTACATATGTTAAATCAGAAATGTGTCTTTTTACGGTTTCCAGACTGAATTAAAACATCTCTTCTACCCCTTGGGGTTCTATATGAGGAGTTTCCTGGCTCATCTTCTAATATTTTTATTGTTTTATGCTTTATATTTAAGTAAATTCCAGACAGATTACAGGTTTTGGTGTGTACTGCATTTCCTTCCTGATGAATGTCCAGTTGAGCCAGCATCATCTATTGTGTGATTTTTTTTTTTTCCCTGCTGAATTGGAATACGGTTTTGGTTGGATTTAGTTGCAATCGGCACTCAGCACTCTGTTATGGGCCATTCATTTCTCTACCTGTTTATATGCTGACACTGGCACCTTTTTAACTATAGTAATTTCAGATAACATCTTAGTATTTACTAAGGAGGCTCGTAACATTCATCCATCTTAAGTATGCAGTTCACTGATGATTAGATATTTACAGAGCTGTGTAACCATCATGGAATCTAATTTTAGAAAATTTTCATCATTCCAAAGGAAGCCTTGAGCCCATTTGCCAGTGCTTCTCATACCCACCGCTAACCCTCAGCAGCCACTAATCGTAATAGATCAGAGAAAATACTTAGTGCGTAGATGCGTCTTTTTGTAAAGCTTTCAGTTTCTTGCCTTTGACCTCCCAGAAGAGCCAGTCAGATTTCCTTGATTTCTAGTGCCTGGCAAGCTCCTTTCCACCTTCAGGCCACCTGTGATCCAGACCAAGGCACAGTCCTCTGAAGGGAAGTTTAGAATCCCAATGCTGAGTCTCCAGGTTGGGCCACCTGCCACTGGACAATCCCTGACAGTTCTGCTCCTACTCTACTGTAGTTCAGAGTCAGGACCAGGCGCCATGTCATGTACAGACTCCTTGTGCCCCATCTGCTTATGAAAGGCTGAGTGTCTCTGTTCCCACAGGTGGCACACCCTTCTAGAACAGTGTGTGTCTGAGGACCCTCACTGACTGCAGCTGTCCTCCCTCACTGCCTGTGCCTTGTGCCTTCTACTGTGACACTTCCAGACGTGCCGCTGTGACACTTCTAGACAGGCTACCTGTCCTAGTTGTTTCTTTGTTGCTGGGACAGAATACCTGACACCCACAGCTTAAGGGAGGAAAGATTTATTTTAGCTCATAATCTGAGAAGGTCACAGTGCATTCACAGGTAGGTGATTGGAAAATTGTGGAAATATATGGCAGGGCCAAACCCAAGACAGAGGTCCTTATAGCATGACAGAGCAGAAAGCCAAGTCTGGGAGCAGGGGACTCACACACACCTCTACAGGTCAAACCCCAGGCACCTGCCCCTTCCAGCCAGGTTCCACCCCCTAACAGTACACAGTATCCATTGGTCCATGAGGCTTGGGGGACACTCCAGATCTAAAACACAACATTCCTCCCCTGGTCCCCAAAAGACTCATATCTAAGTCCTTAAACACAAAAGTACTTAGTCCTTCTCCTGAGATGCTGAACCAGTCTTAGCCATCACCTAAGCCAAAGTCAAGATTCCCCGCTTCCCTCTCCCTTTAGCCATGTTCCAAACTTGAGAAACATATGCATAGGTGGCTTTGGAAGTAAAGTACTGACTTAAATGACATGACTCCTCAGTTCCCTTTTCAGTTGTCTTTCTGTACTTTTGATTCTGTGGAGGAAGGCTTTGCAGCTGCTGGGCATGTGTCTTCCAGCACTTGCTGATCCCCCTCTCCAGCAACGGGCAAAGCCAAGTTCTGATTTGCAATCAGGACTTAATGATATGAATTGGCTTCCACTGTATGTTTGCAGTGATCTGCACTCGACATCTCAACATCAGGGAGAGCCTTGGGACCCAAACAGTCTGTTGCTTCATCTCCTCACCCACTCATCTAAGGAAGGGAGCATTCAGGTAGGCTGCATCGCAATAGATGTTCTGCGCCTGTTTTGCAGCCATTTAAGAAAAGTTGTTGTTCTCAGGACCCCTGAAAACCCTTGATCTTAGCCGAAAGGCCAAGAAGCAATGGGACCCTTGAAGATGAGACCCTTGCTGCCATCTTGGACCCACAGCAGGGTCGGGTGGGGCCTTTGAGATGAGAGACACTGGAACAGAAGCCCGGTGAAAACAAAGCGTGATAAGCTTAGTTATATTTGCAGTCCAGCAAGGCTTCAAAATAGATCCCATAGGCCATTTGATGTATAGGTTAATAGTTGTTAAATAAATGTATGAAGAGTGTTAGCTTGACAGTGAATTTGCCTGGCACAAATTTCCTCAGCCTACGCTTTGGTGCTACTTCCTACTGGGGTGCTGCTGATTGATGCTACAGCCACATTATTATAAAAAATAATTTAAGAATCAAATAGTGTTATAAGCCCTAGTCCCACTGCAGTTCCCTCTCTCTGGATAGCACAACTAATAGTTTGGTGAATCCTTTCCCAGTAAGTTAACAGAAAGTTAACATATGCCCAGTAATGGCAAGTTTGAGCCAGCTTAGGCAACTTAGCAAGACCCTGTCTCAAAATAAAAAATATGAAGGACTGGGGATATAATTCAGTGTAAAGGCCCTGGATTTAGTCCCCAGTACCGCACCAAAACACGCACACACAAAACCTAACTTATATAAATGAGATTTTATTTTCACTTATTTATGAGATCTTCCTCATATAAATATACACATCGATATGCATATCATAGATAATGTTCTGTAACCTACTTTAAAAAAAAAGCAGTTTCATTCTGTAGTCCAGGTGACTCACTACATAGCCCAGGCTATCCTCAAAGATAGGGAAGTCCTCGTGCCTCAGTGCTCCCAGAGAGTGCTGGGATTACAGGTGTATACCCCTGTGCCCAGCTTATGCAGAGCTGGGGATTAGAACCCAGGGTCTTATGCTTGCAAGGCAAGTGCTCTAACCTCTTTGCTATTCCTCCAGCCCACTGCTTTCTTTTCTTAGTCTTCGTACTTGGAGATCTCCATAATCCTTTCCAGAGGCTGCATAGCCTTATCATGTGAATATACCATCATTTATTTAAACAGTCCTATTACTCTCTTATACTTGTTCCCAAAATATTTGCTGCTCTAAACAATATAACATCATAATACATTTTTGTATTGGCCAGTTGTTTTCCTTGGAAGAAAGTCTTAGGCATGAAATACACACTGTATGCTTTCTTATTTGTTTTTGAGTCAGGTATCACTCTGTAATCCAGGCTGGTCCTGAACTCACTACGTAGCCCAGTCTGGCTTTGAAGACATGGCGGTCTTCCTACCTCAGCTGGGATTACAGATACATGCTACCACACCCAGTTTATGTGATACTGGGGAATCAAACTCCGGGCCTCGTGCTTGTTAGGCAAGCACTAACCATTGCGCTGTTCCTCCAGGTCTATTGTATGTTTTCATATAGATGTTCAGATATTCTTCTAGAAAGAGGGTACTGATTTCAACTCCTGATAATATTGGGTGTTTTTCTCACTTGCTGTGGGCATTGTTCTCTTTCATCTGTGCCATTATCATAGGTAGATAACGTATTCTCATGTGATTTGCGTTTCTTAGATTATCCATGAAGGTGAACATCTGCCTCTTTTTCATTTTCCTATTGCTGTATGTATCTCCCATCTTTCTCCTCCAGTAGGGTACCTGTTCAAATCTTCTGCATCTTCTCCCCTCCCACCCACTCCTACTCATGGTAGGGACGGATCTCAGAGCCTCATGCAGGCTAGGCAAGTGCTCTACTCCTGAGCTACATCCCCAGCCCTGCCTAATTTTTCCATTGAAATACTTATCCTTCTTTTATATATTGTATATATTAATCCTTGTTATCTTTTGCAAACATATCTTAATCAGTTTTTATTTGATTTTTCAAAAGTGATTATGGTACCTTTTGTTATATCACAGTTTTTCACCATTATCTAAATTATTCTTGTTTTTTGTGGTTTCTGACTTTAGATTATACTAAGAAAAGCCTAAGTGTCTAAATTCCTCTTTCCGAATTTTCTTCTAATACTCTGTGTTACTATTTTTTAAATGTAAAATGAATATTTAATGATGTCATTTCTTTGCTTGATGTCAGCAAGCCTCCCCCACTCTCCCAAGGTCCTACCATCATTTCCATACTCCTGAGTGACTCCCAGACCTTGGGGATTCTAGGTTCTAGGCTTACAGATCCCTACCCTCATATATTACATGTACCAGCCAGTTTATGTTTGTAACACCTTTGCCTGGCTTCTCTTCCTCCCTGATAAACTCCTAAGCAACTGGCAAGCCTCATCTTGGAGATGCTTCCAAAAAATAGTCTTCTGCTATTAGAAGTAGTAGGCGGAGTGAAGTGCTTCCCCGCTGTTCCTGGCACTGTCTTAATCAGCTTTTCCCACTGGGACAAAATGCCTGGTACCTACAGCCTAGAAGGGAGGTTTTGATTTGGCTCATAGCTCAGTCCATTAACCTGACTCCAGGGTAGAAATGGCCTAGTCAAAGGCTCACCTGTGGTAGCCAGGAAGCAGAAAGGACAGAAGGAAGGAAGAATCCAGGAACAAGAATTCACCTTCCAGGTCACACTCCCAGTAATCCACCCCTCCCACATGAACACCTCTACCTCCTCATGCACGTGAGCCGCTGATGTTGAATCCTTAGCACGCCCACGATCCAGTCACCTCCCAAACAAATGAGACCTTTGGGGGACATTTTAGATCTAAACCATAGGATTGACACAGCCCTCCCCGGTCTCCTCATGTTGCAATGCTTGACTCTGCATATCTTTCTACTTTGAACTTCTGAGTTCCTTTCGTGTTGGCTCATATCTGGTATGTGGTATGGTGCCATATAGTAGGTCCTAACCCTGCCTCTGATCAGACTTGCATTAACAAGCTCAATATGCCAATAGGCGGAGGCTACAAGACCAATTGGCCTATCCATACAGTAGTGCTGTCATTGTCTAAAAAGGCATTCAGGGCTGAGGCTATGGGCTCAAAAGCAAGAGGACAGATGAGAAATAGTTTTAGTAGTTAGAACCAACAGCGCTTGGGTACAACGTTGGTTTAAGATATCTCTGAAACTTTCCACATACAAGAGAGTCAATAGGTAGTCCATTAGCATAGTCCAGAATTTTGATTCTTACAGTTTTGGGTGTTTAGAATTACCCCTACATCTCTTCCCTTCTCCAGAGTGGTGTTGCTTTGCCTAGTCGTTACCTACATGTCATTGTCTGTCATCTGTCAGCCAAGGCCAGCTGTCAGGTGGTTTTCATTAAGCATCATGTGTTAAGAGCCCTCCGGCCCCAACACACAATAGTACTTAGTGCACGCAGTAGTCCTTCGGATTTGTTTCTCTGGTTCCCTTACCTTGAGTGATGTGGTTAGTTATCACCTCCTGACCGATCTGAAGGATTCCTAGAGAGAGAAAGTAAAATCAGTTTTCATTATTGGTTCCACACTAGCCAAGGCATAGTCTGGCCAGCTGGCTCCCACCTGTTCACACTGCTCTTGGCTCTGCTCTGCATACCCCTGCTGTCACTTTGATTGTTGTCCTCGGACTATTCTCCATTTCCTCCAGAGACTTCCAGACTAGGCTCCAACTGGTGATCTTGCTTCCTCCTGTCTCAGCCTCCCAGAGTGCTGGGATTTCAGTACTGCCATCATACCAACCTGCTCCTTCCTCTTTTTTTCCTTGGGCACCACCTTACCCAGGCATCCTCGTTTCATGCTGGGCTACTGCAGTCACCACCCTCCTGCCCTGCATGTCTTTCAGGGTCTCCACTGCCGGCTTTGTGCCCCTTGGTTTTGTCATCCCAGTCACACTTCCTGGTCCCAAAGCAATGAGCCTAGATGCTATTTCCCAACCAAAACTTGCTTTTGCAAGAGGAGTAAGAGAATGCCTGCCTGCTGTGTCCCTCTGTCCCAGTCCTCAACCAGACATCCACTGCTGGCACAGAGCACTCTTGGGAGAAGCCTTCCTGCCCTTCTGTGGCTGCCACATCACATACATGGGGCCCTTTTCACACCAGCTCATTAATCACCTAAGCTGCCTGCCCTCAGCTGGCATTTAGTGAGTCCCCTCCAAGTGCCATGCCCTCAGGAGGATGAAGTGTGGGAGATGCTGCCGTCAAGGAGCTCCAGTTGGGGAGGAATTCCAACCACGTGTCTTCAGTCAGAAGGAGATAACACTTTGCTCACTTCAGAGGCCATTGTAAGTTTTATGTGAAATTATGCCTAAGCTTGATGTAAGAGCCAGAAAGCAGTGCTGTGGTGCTGACAGTGTTGATGCCACCTGATAGCCACAGTCACACAACCAGAGGGGCAAAGTCAAATTCAGAACTGCTGGCTCCACCGTGCCGCCCTGCACTTTGTAGTGCCCTGAGGTACTGCTGCCATCAGATTAGAGACATTACCTCCATCCAGGGAAAGCTGGTTACTGTCACATGAAGGCTGTAAGTGACACAAGTGCCTGTTTGGTCCCTCATCCGGGGGGGGGGGGGTCCAGTGCTCCCTGAACATGCCTGGATGTCACCTATGTGAGCGTCTCCTGAATAGAGATGGCCCAGCTCACAGTGGACCACCCACCTCAGTGCCTGTCCCATCCAAGCTGGCTTCCATTGGTCAGGTTTCCACATAGTGTGATGGGGTTTGGTGCTCAGGAACTCTGGATTGGGATGGGATGAATGCTGTTTGCCTCAGTGAGGAAGGCGGCCAAGGCTCATGAGAAGGCAGCTGGCAGAGGCAAGTGCAGGAAGAGGGGTACCCTTGATTAGGCAGAAGCATTCTTTGCTTAGAGTCAGGAGGAGGTGGAAATGGCTTCAGTTGGGGAAGACACTAGAAACATGTTTTAAGCACAAGATGAAACACCTAATAAAGCTGGATACCCGGTGATACTGGCCTATCATCCCAGCACTTTGGGAGGCTGAGGCAGGACGATTGCAAGTTCAAGTCTAGTCTAGGCAAATTAGTGATTTAGTGAGACTCTGTCTCAAAATCAAAACTAAAATATGGTCTAGGGATATAACTCAGCGTGAAGGCCCTGGGTTCAATCCCCAGTACCGCACACACCCATCCCACACAAGGAAAGAAAGAAAAAGAAAATACCTGATCTGTCTTTGAAAATGTCCTACATCTCAGGGGAAACATGCGGGGCGGGGTTGGGGGGGGGGGGTGGATACTCTCCTGAAGTCTTTAATTACAAGTGTTGAAATAAGGAAGGAAGGTAATTTGTCCTACAGCCCAGCCATTTCCAGAAAATTTTCAGAAGGCAGCGTGGTGAAGGCAAGACTTGCTTAAAAGAAGGAAATGTTTCCATTTTGTTACCATTTTTCTAAACAATATAAAAGTACTTGCATGTGGGCTACAGAGTGAGACTCTGTCTCAAAAAAAAGTACTGACATGGCCATAAAGCTAAATATCTCTTTCTAGTTATTGAAGCAATGTGATATTATATAGAGGATTGAGAAAATTAGAGGGAAAAAGAGTCACCTGCCATCCTACCACACAAACACTTGTTTATTGCTTTTGTGGGTGTATCTTGGTTATGATAACACGTGACATATCTGTATACAGGCATACCATCATTCTGAGTTTTTTAAAAAGTTCAAGTGTTTAATGAGTTACGTACAATGAGTACAGAAAATATGTATGTACAGTTTAAAGACTTATTAGTTGAAGACAATTTAATTCAGAGCTGTTGGCTAGGGCACTTAAAGCCCTGGAGGACCAACAACACTGTCAGGACCCACTCCCTCCACAGCGGACAGTATTACCATCCCACTTTGTGTGGTCATCATATCCTTGGTTTTCTTTGTGTTTTTACCAATGTGTGCTGAAACACTAGAACATAATCATATTTGCTATTTTATGTCTACTTCTTTTCCTCTGTTGTTCGCTAGATGTTGCATATGGCTGTAATTAGTTTGTACTAATTTTTACTTTTTTTTGAGACAGGGCCTCATTGTATAGCCCATGCTGGTCCTGAACTCACTATGGAGCCCAGGCTAGCCTTGGACTCAGGACAGTCCTCCTGCCTCAGCCTCGAGTGCTGGGATTTCAGGCATGCACCACCGCACCCAGCTTGTGTGGTGCTGGGGAATCAAACTCAGGTACTTAGCGCTTGTGCTATGCAAGCACTTTAACCGCTGAGCTATCTTGCAGCCCCACTAATTTTTACTTTAAAAGAGAAAAAAATAGGGCTGAAGATGTTACTCGGTGATTAGAGCACTTGCCTAGCAAGTGCAAGGCCCTGAGTTTGATTTCCCAGCACCACATAAAGTGGGTGTGGTGGCATGTACTTGTAATTCCAGCAATCCAGGAGGCTGATGCAGGATTATTGCCATGAGTTGAAGCCATCTGGGCTACATAATGAGCTCAGACTATATAGCAAGACCCTGTTTCAAAAAAAGAGAGAGAAAGAAAAAAAAAATAGCTTTGTATTTGTGCTCAATTTCATCTCAAGAATAGATTTTTCTCAGGTAGCCTGAGCTTGCAGTACTTTTATAGTGACAAAAAGATATTTTTCCCTTCCATGTGTCACCCAGAACATTGGTCTCGGACTGAAAAGAGTCTTCTCTCCCCACTTTACTCCATCCCACAGGGCACTGGGACACCAGCACCCCCCGTCCTTTGGCTGGCATCCTGGGAAGCAGACACTCCGTACTGCTGGAGGCTGAGAGTGGCAGCTGCTCTTCTTCCCAGGGACCTGATGGAATTCTTACCCGGGGCTGTGGACAGCTGGCAAGGGCCTGGAAAGCTTAGTGGGGCTAAGGAATCTGTCAGGGGACGGGGTGTGGCACAGGATAGTGGTGACTCTACAGGTGCCGCTACCTATTGTCTTCTGGTTGAAGCCTCAGTCAGGAGTCAGGAATTCTTCGCTTTCGCTCTCTTGGACTTTCTCCAAGACTTGGAGGACCTGGCCTCAGGGAAGTAGGATACATTCACACATATATTTCCTGGTACTTGGCCTCCCAAGTCTCAGATGAAGCCTCCTGACCTCAGTGAGAAAGCAAGAACTGACAAGAAACCAGGTTGGTACCCAAATGCCCAGGGCTGGTGCTGCGCTTCCCAGCCTGAGGTGCAGCATAAACAATTGAGCCTGGCTGTCCCAACCTACATCTCAGCTTGGGCTTCTGACAACAGTCTACTTGCTGTTGTGCTGTAGAGCTAATCTTGTGGAGCAAGTGCTCCGTGGTTTCATTTCTTCCCACCCTCTCAGAACTAATCCTTGGGGAATTTATTTTGTCCTCTGCACGCTTGGTACTTTGCTCTTTAAGCCAGGCCACGCAGAGCCAGGGCAACCCAGATGAACCCGTGGGATTAAAACCTCTTACTCAAGCTTATCCTGTTAAGGACTCACTCCCTGGATTTATACTCACCTTCCAGAAGCTATTTATTTCACTCACCTGGCCTGGGCCCAAGATAGGCACCATGTATCAGGTGTGACTTACAGCTGTTTCTTAGTCTCAACCTTGTTTTGAGATTTTCTCAGGCACAAGCCTGGTTCACCTTAGTCATGGCCATCACATCACAGGGTGGGATCACATTCTTTTTCCTTTTTCTCTCACTGTCCTGAAGAGGCTTGTCCTGGTGCTTGCTCTAATTTGTAGTCCAGCCCTCCTCTGGCCAGCTTGGTCCTCTCCTACGTTCTCTGTGGTGCAGTGACAAAGATGCTGGCAGTATTCCAGGTGCAGATGCTTCATGATCTGGCAAAGGTGGTCTCTAGTTGTAATACCCTGTCCTTCTCCAGAAGGACATATCCCATCCCTAATCCTACTTCGGCCCAGTCTCCAGATTAATGGATTAGAGCCTCCTGTTAAAGGCCATTTTGGTGTAGAAATGTGTTTATGGTTACAGAGGTCTGAGTATCTTATGGAAGATGTAACTTTGCCCAGCCTGTTTCTGTAGCTAGCCTTTCCTCTTGGTAAGGTCCCTCTGATCAGGTCCCCCGCTAGTCCCTGAGAAATGTCTGAGCCCCAGATAAAAGAGAGAGCAGCCATCCTTTGCTCTTCTCAGTTCCTCTCCCATGGTGGGGTTTTACTTCAAATTTTTTTTTTTTTTATTTCAGAATTCATTAAACACTTTACCAAAATCAGGCCCATCACTCAGACCAGGCCTCCTGGACATCATCACCAGGCAGGACTGACTAAGGAAGGTCACAGATTTCTGGGGCAGTGCCTTGAAGCAGTAGAGTTGGTGTTGGACAGGTTAAATTCCTTCTGCATGTGGAACACCCCAAAGGAATAGTTCAGTGGTCACTTGAATCATTCTAAAATGTCCCTACCCCCTCATAGCACAGAATAGATTTTTAGATTCCTGCTTCCTGTGGAAAGCAGGGGGCCAGGGATAGTGAAGATCTCAGTTACATAGCAAGTGAAGTTTAATTGTGGGACAACAGGAGATGAGGTGGTGGGGCAAAACCAGCTGTGTTCTATTTTTATTTTTGCCAGATCACTTAATTGTTATTGGCCATTAGTTCATATATATATGCACTTGGTTACTTCTGAGAAGGAGGACGTAGGGTGGAGTCAGATGAATAAGGCACAGGGACCTGAATAATAGTGACAGTGCTGAGCCCACGGGTCTTTGTGTCATTGTCCTGTGTGCCTCACTTATATGTTATTGTTTTCTTTAATTTTTGGTGCTGGATTTTGAATATAGGGCCTTATACATGCTAAACATGAGCTCTACTTCTGAGCTATACTCCCAGCCTCCTCAATATTTTTCTAAATCTACTCAGTAATTGATTAAAACAATTAAGAATTAATTATAAAATTATACTCTAATATTGGTTAAGTGCTTTCTAAATTTTGCTTTAAAAAAAAATAGATTTATTAACTTAAACCCTGAGCACTTCCCCTTGTCTCAAACTTCGCCTTCGGGTTTTGGGATCTGCTGGACCTTTGATTTGCTGTCATGTTTCAACTCAAAGAGAATCAATCCCTTTCCTATGTGATCTCAGGGTACTGTAGGTGCCGAAACCCCCCCCCCCCCCC